>JAXCEF010000160.1:0-108558 GCA_037178605.1 Colletotrichum euphorbiae
TAAATAGGAGTAATTAAAGTATTATAGTTAGCTATCTAATAGTAGGGTTCTACTAATAGAAGCTAAGGGATAATACTAGGTTAATAGTATAATCTTATTATACTATATTACTAAATAAATCTTAGGGTTTAAGGAGTATAGTAATTAGTTATAATCCTCATAAGGGGGTTATAGTATAAGATAAAGCTAAGAGTACTTATTAGAGTAATTACGAAGTTAATTGCTAAAGAGCTATAGAAGTCTGTTCTTGGGAGTCCTAAATCTATACTATATATAAGTCCTAAATAATCCTTTTCACCCTCATTACTAATCACCAATCGGGTACTAGTAATTGCTTAGTAACCGCGGGTAAGCGCTTAGTAGTTGCGGGTGAGCGCTCAGTAGTTCTTACTACACGCTCAGTCTTATCTTATCGTCACGTGACTTATACCATAGTTCTTCCATACTGTGAGCATCCTAACGTTCCCATGATCCTGCAGTACAAATATCCTGCCCTAGCCGTCTGATGCCTAGGTGGTTTGGTTGGTTGTTATCCTTGCATAACGGGTCGTAACACTTATATAGAGCTAATGAACTTAAAATTAGGGTTCCTTAGGTAGTAAGATTTCTCTAGGATATTGTGGAATTAGGTAATATACCTCATTAAAGTTATATAATACCCTATAAATAAGCTTAAGGTAGCTAGCTATCTAATTAGAAAGAAATAAAGTAAATAGTAAGATAAGTATGGGGAAGTTGGTTTTTAGGTATAATTCTAGTGTGTATATGCAAGCGTGTTATTAAAGGAAGATAAAAAGAAGATAATCCCCCCTCTTCTAACTGTCTTAATTAGACCTCAATTTATATGAGGTCCTTCTTAATTAGAGTGCTGACTAAGGAAAGAAGAAAGCTGAAAGAAAACAAGACTAGCCGATGTGTTCGCTGCCCGGCTCCAGTAGCTATAGAGACTTTACTAACTATTATAAGTAATTCGCATATCTAGATACTAATATCTAATACTTCTATAGCTAACTAAAGATACTATATTACTTATACTACTACTAGAAGGTAGCTAGGAGAGGTACGCCCTAGTTTAATAGGGAGAAGTTTATGTATAGGTAGCTTGGGGAGAATCAATATAAATTTATTAAATATACTTCTAATACCTACTTCTTTACTAAAATCTACCCCCAATAAGCCTGATATATATTATAGTTATATTTATTGCGAGAAAGTATAGATATATAATACTTAGTACTTATACTCCTTTAAGGGAAAGGAACTAGCCCTATTACTATATAAGCCCTTGTAAATAGGCTTAGGTAGCCCCTATAAGTAGAGCATTAATATATAAAGAATAGCTCAAGGCGCCTAAATAGAAGCTACCTATTTATTATATCTCTCGCCTCTACTATAATTATTATTTTGGTATAGCTTTATTAAAAAAAAGGGAATTACTTACTAATATAGTAATAAGTACTAGCTAGTAGAAAACTATATAGTAACTTAATTAGCACCCTTTAGTATAGCTATAACTCTAGTTATAGTGCTATCTCAGGCCTCTTAATCTTATCTCTATATATAGAAACTCCTGCTTGGTAGATTATAGGAGAAGGCAGTTATAGGGGTTATAATTATTTATTTAAAGGACGTTCTTATATTTTTCTGTTGTTTTATAGCACTTACCTTCACATTCGTCTCAACGCGGGCGCCCTTTGCCTCAGAAGAGCATGTCCTATCGATTAAATATAACCACCACCACCACTCTGCCAGGCGGTACGAGGTTCGCCAGAAACTCGACGGAGACTTGCCGTCCGGAGAGAACGTTGGGGTTGTGTTGGAAGTAATTCTCAGCCTGTTGTTCGAGAATTGCCTTCGTGGTGTTCTTCTCGACTGTTGACAAAATCGTCCCAAATAGTGCGCTGCTCGGCCAGGCTAACTTGATGAGGAGGGCAGCTCGGAAGCTTCGTGACTGTGGGTTTGCAGTCGACGAGGCTCAAGACGCATGACAGGGCGCTGAAGCCAAGAAACAAGAGGAGGCGTGCATTGTCCGGGAAGGTGCTTGTCTCGATTGAAGTCGGGCCTTCTCTTTGGTTTTAGCAAGGTATCTTTGGCGGAGCGAACAATGTTGAAAGATGATTTGAATATTTTCCGCCGAGGAAGCTGCGTGAATAGTACAGCTTTAAAATCACAGTCTTTTTTTCAAGTTCTACAATGAGCTTATATATGAGAGTAAGCCGGCAGTATCGCGCGATTAAGATTGGGCGAAAGGTCCGAAAGTGTTTCATCCAATTTGGCTGGCGAGAAACCCATGACTCCATCCGGATTTTGTATGAACGTTAGACATTCCATTTGGACTGGAAATCTTATCGTCATTTGCACATTCTGTCTTCCGGATGAATACACAGGAATCTGTCTGTATCCTAGATGCCTTTCTTCTTATTACCCATCACTAGCTCTTGGTATCCTACGCTGATGAGTGGCACGTGATGACACCAAGTCCTCATCAGGCTGTTGTCTTGGCCTAGCAGTCACTTGACAAGAAAATGTTCCCACGCTAAAAGAAAACACGATCTTCAGTAGTAAATCATTTTGAATTTAAGAATGTTGATTATGATATCTTGTCGGCATGCCGGGCATTGTCCTCAAATCAACGCGGGTTTCAATCACGTGTGATCTGGTAGTTGGAACATCCATGGTCGGCTTCTGAATGATTTGACCGTAAGACTCACTCATATCTGAACTGACCAGGTTACGGTCCGACTTCATAGTGTTCGACTCGGACCTGAAACGAGCATGTCCGAGAAACCTCTATCGTCGCCATCTCTTATTGATCGTGTGCTAAAGGCTTGGAGCCAAGCTATCCCGGGAGGCGTTATGTCCGATTATCCCCGAAAGATTGTGCTTGGCATTTGTGGCTAATATGTGGCGTTTCGTCGGTCAACAGTACTCCGACTAATACTGTCAAGTCAATTCTGAGGGGTAATGTGGCAAGCTGTGGCTGCTCACAACTATCAGCTAACCACGAAGTCTTGCATGGATGTCGAACAGCTTGACGGACAATTTCAGAATCAGTGCTCCGTGCTACACTGCCTTGGCTAGATTGGTGTTGCTTCTTTGAACTACGACTATGCAACCTTCACATTCGAAATGCCCCAATACGGGCACAGTCAGAGCTTGTGTTAATTGCCAGAAGAGAAAAAGTCGATGCATTAGAGGCAGCGCATCGAACGACCCATGCTCGTATTGCGCGAAAACGGGAAAGACATGTAGTTTTGAGAGTCCGCCCGATCGGACGCCTCTGACCCGCAAGAACTTGGATGCTGCCGAGCTTCGGTGCACACAGCTCCAGGACTTGTTGCGGTCACTGAACCCCGATTTCGATATCGAGTCTGCCTTGAAACATTCCGTCTCTCAGAGACCTGGAAATCAACAATCACCACGCAGCCCGGAAGATTCAGAAGAAGTTACGCCACACAGCTACGAGTGGCATGAGGGCTCGTTGTCTCCGGAATACAAATCATCTGCCAACGAAAATGATGGCATGGCTATGCTTTCGAGTCACGATTCTGGTTACCTTGGTAGGCGCCCTCACTACACTCATTATTATTGCACCAACTCATGAAAGAATTGGGCATTCTAGGAAGCAGTTCTGGGTCACAACTCCTTGGAGAGATTGACTCCGTGATACACGTATCGACTACACCCAAACAGGGGCAGCCAACCTCACATCGTAAACGCCGCCGACAATCATCATGTTCGACAGGGTTTCCTCCGCCCGAATCTTTGGATCCGCCGGCTTCTTACATCACAACTCGTCTGATAGACTCTTACTTCTGTCTATACAATACCTGCTATCCAATCCTACACGAAAAGACTTTTCGAGACAGAGTGAACGCTGGCCATCGTCAACGACTTGTGAACTCGCCATGGCGCGTCGTTTATCACATGGTCTTGACCATCGGCCACTGGTTATCTAGTTCTGAGACAGAACACCTGCAGTCGGGCTATTACAGCGCAGCAAGGTCCAGTCTCTCCCTTCAGATGTTGGAGTCAGGCACCATCGAAACTGTGCAGGCGTTTCTTCTCATGGGTAACTACCTGCAGAAGCGGGATCGTACCAACACTGGCTACAATTTCATCGGACTAGCGTACAGAATGGCACTCGGGCTTGGCTTGCACCGCGAAACTCCTGGACCCGAAGACACCCTCGGCCATGAGCGCCGCCGCCAACTGTTTTGGACCATCTACTGCTTTGAAAGCGGATTCAATATCACTACTGGCCGACCACCCACAATGTCTGACGAATTTACCGATACACGGGTACCTCGTAATATCGATGACAAGGTATGATTTCCAGCCCTTGATGGTCTCCAACTTGGTACATGCTGACAGGCCCGCCCTCTAGGAACTCTTGTTCAAGGCCCCGGTTCCCCCGGCTGTCGACTATCCCACAACGTACTCTGCAATAATATGTCAGGCTCAGCTCGCGAAAATAGCTGATTCTGTCTATCACGAGTTTCTCCTTGCTAAAACAGCAGGAACCAAGGTAGACTACCGAGTCGCCGTGACCATGGAGCGAGATCTCAATCGGTGGCGAAAGAATTTGCCCGTTTATTTCCTGTCTACAGACACTCCGGCGTGGTTTTCGGCACCAAGAGCTGTTGTCCTCTGGAAAGAACAAAACCTTCGGATTCTACTTTGGCGCGGAAGTCAGAAGTACCACAGTTACCTTCCGACAAAGGTTGACGCAGAGGAGAAATGTCTTGGAGTAGCAATGCAAAGCATCCATGACATTGCTACGTTCTGCATGGTCAATGAAGCTTCTTTACATCAGGGAATAATCTGGTACGCCATATACTTCATATTTCAGGCCACACTGGTTCTTGAAGCCAACTACCTCACCAAGAACAGCCGACCTGAACAGGAAAGTGTGGCTTGGCAACATTCGGTGTCGAAAGCGCGCGCCTGCCTAAAAACCCTAGAGCCGAGGAGCAGATCGGCGAAGCGCTGTTTAGAGATGCTTGATCGGATTCACAACCAGTTCCAGTTTCTTCCTCAGCTGGACCTGGAAATGGACCCGACCTGCTTTCAGCCTCTACATATTGGCCAGGAAACTGCGACTGTGTACACCGAAAACAACGTAATGCCGGCAACGCAAAACTTTACGGAATTACCGAGCGAGAACGACTTTGCTTTTTATGGAGAAATTCAGCCAGAGTTTGGCGATGATACAGCAGACCCTAGTCTTCGCATGCTGCTCAATGAAGCCTCTCTCGACTTCACTGACAACATGCCTTTGGACCTGTTGCTCGGTGACTGGAGTGCATGATACCCTTCTTTTTCAGCCAAAGCTTCCCTGGGCAATGGAGTGGAAGCGGTCTGACCGAGGCTAAGAAGATTTTAGCATCGATGCTGTCGTCTTGGTTGAGTATGGTAAAGAGATGCTTCTGCTTGTTACCTTTCTTGCTAGGTAGCCAGTGCTCCCCAAGGACGATATGGAACGTCCTCCAATCCTTCGTATATACTGAGATTTCTGCTTCTCTTCGTCTATGACCTTACGGACGGTTCTGTCTGTGGCCGCATGCTTCCCGCTATTAAGGAGAGCATATATGTTATAGACCTTCAGCAAAGAAGACTTGAGTAACCTTTCATCCTCCATTCAACGTGGATCCCCAGATTGGGAAAGTGAAGATGCCGCCATTCATGTACTGGCAACGGCTCTTGCTCATGCTACGCTCGCCCAGGCTAGGTATGCGTTCCATAAAAGTGTTAGTATCGACGTTGCCCTGTCATCTCGAGTACTGTGTGAAGATGATGTTGCTTCCTACCTAATTCCATGCCGGGCAGGCAGCGCCCTCCGAAGACAGCGCAAAATACTTGCCGATGCTCCCAACATTTTGGCTTTTCTTCTTTTCTTCTGGCTTCATGTTGTTGCGCTTCTCCTGACGAGCTTCTCGACGGCCCGGTCGCGTACCGCACGCTCTTCAGCAGAGGGTGAGAAGGACCTATGCAGACTGCGCCGACGGATCACCCGCCTATCCATTCCAGTGAAGGCCGCGTGCCGCACGCTGTTCAAGAGAGCATGGGGATAACGGACCTGGCGGTACTAGCGCTAACCCCGCCAGGCTCCGAAGGTAAGGCGGCCATTATTGTTGATTTTCGGTTCGACCTGGTACCTCCAGGTCGGATCCCCTTTTATCTTTTCATTGTCTTCACTGGCTGGTCCAGTGAGATGAAGAAGAGAAGTCGGCGTCTGGGGAGATGACTGTGGTGGGCATGGCGCGCGAACCAGTCGTGGTGCGGAGGAGGGGAGGGATGAAGGAGGGATGGACGAGGAAGAGGTGGGAGGGCGGCTGTTCGGCTTTTTGTAGGAAATCGAATCGATTCCATCAAGGTCGTCTCCAGACTCTTTTACGAGGCTATCCATCATGCCAACGCGTGACTTGTCAAGGTTTTCAGTGCTGTTGTCAAGGTTGATGTGACGACGCGCGCAGCTAGAGGGGTATGCCAGAGCGCTCGGAGGCGTGATTCTAGCCCTGCGAGCTCGTGCCGGAATAGGGTAAATACTTCATATACGGTTCGAGACGGATAACACAATATGCACGATTCTAACCTATGATTCGATCACTCTTGCAGTAGATTACTGTCTGCTTCATGTCTTGGCCATTACAGGAGCCTCTGATGCCACGAAAGCCATCGCCGGCAACACCTGTGAGGGAGCGGATGGTGATGCCGAGTCCTCCACCAGATGGGGACTATGGACCGTGGTCGTGCCGTGGTCGTGTCGTGTATGTACCTTAGGCCCAGGAAACTGTACAGAGGTAAGGTGGGTGGCGAAAGACGCCGCGATGTTGATGTCTTGGTAACCTTGATGTTTGAAAAGGGCAGGGTCATTTCTACGCCGAATGATGAATGAAAAGTTAGCAGCAATTACTGACTACTGTGGCGATATTGAATAAAACCTTGTTGAACTGGAAGACAGCCAGCCCTGCATTTCTTCTGCTGCAAGACACACTCTCTAATGTGACGGCGTCTGGGTCTTCAGCACACCTCACTATGCGAGGTGGCGGGCTCGGCTTCTTTTAATCTTAGAATGCAGGCATCTTGATTCTTACGCATCACGATTCAGGCCCCTGTAGAGCAGACCACTCGACAAGTGGAATTTAGGGGCTATAAGCAGGGGACAGTCGGCTAATCCCAGGTTTCAGGGCGGGGAGTAGCTACTGTTTTAGCTTACTATTTGGGCAGTAAGTAGCTGTTGGAACTGCAAGCTGTGGCCCTACTCACCCCAAGCTCACCTTACCTTATGTATCATTTTACTATCCTAAGAGCAGCAACTTTATGGTGAGCAACCAGCTGAGGCAATGGCACCCGAATAACAAAGTAAACTGCCACTCACTCTTAATTTTAGTATTGCAGTAACTCAACAAAGTATGCCGTCTCTAGAGTGATACAGGTCTGTTGGTTTTGTTATATATTTCTTGATATGGATACGGTGTCTGATTATTTCAGAAAGTAGCCCCCTATGTATAGAAACGCTGTATGACTTCAGGATCACCAGATTGATCGAGACATGTCCGAAAAAATGGCGGTTCTATTCATAGTGATCGCTGTTTCAAAAACGCAAGTACAACTTCTATCCCAATGACCAAGTCTGTTAATACCGTGCAGTAACTAGGTTACATTCATGGCAGAACATAACCACCATCGATAATAACATCGCTGCCAGTCATATACGTAGAAGCGTCACTCGCCAAGTAGAGGTACAGACCCTTGATCTCCTTGGTGTGGCCTTGTCTTCCAAGTGCCGCCATGCGGTATGCCTCTTGCAGCGCCTGAGGACCAGCGCCCATTTTAGTATCAAAAAAGCCAGGAGAGACGATGTTCACCCGAGCAAACTCTCGCCATTCCCGGGCAAGAGACTTTCCAAAGTGCGTTACATACGCCTTGGTGGCGTTATAGACCGGTTGGTCGACGGGAACGTTGACTATGTGACCACTCATGCTGGACGTGATGATGAGGTTGCCGAAGCCTTGGCGGTGGAAGACCTCGCCTGCGTATTTTGAGCAGTAGACGATACCGTCAACTAGGGCTACGTCAGAGCGCTAATTCGTTGTCATCTCCTTCTGAGATAAGCTTACCGTTCACGGACATCTGCTTCCTATACTCGTCCAGTGTCTGCTCCAAAATAGGCTTGGAAATAGCCATGCCTTCAAAGCGAAAGTCAGTATGGCTGTCGCCGATGAAGACGCCCTTGCTGGGATAACTTGCCTGCATTGGCAATGAAAACGTCAATCTTGCCGAAATCCTGGAGGACCTTCGCGATCGTTTCTTGAACTTGAGTTGACTCGGAGACTGGTTGTTTTTGTTGGCCTCTGTTTCATTATGTTTCCCGCAAAATAGCAAATTCACTCACCGTCAACCCTGTAAGCCGCGGTCTTCACGTTGTGGGTGCTCGCCAACTCTTGCGAACGCTTGACGGCAGCATCATTTCTGTTTCGATAGTCAAATACGAATCCCACATCGCTTATTCTGCGGCGGACTTACGAGTTGTACCATAGAGCAACGTTGCCTCCAGCTTCAGCCATAGCCTCAGAAACTGCCAATCCTATGCCGTCTGCCGCACCTGTTACAACGATGACCTTTCCGGTCACCTTCAGCTGATCCAAGACATTCGAAGGAGTGTTGGGAAATGGACGGGGGAAGCCCTCGCGGGTCTTCTGGCAGTCTTCCGTGGACATAGACATTTTGACGCTTTTTTGTCGAAGCGACTGAAACAAAGTAGTAATGTTGGCTCTTTCCCTTCAATTAGCAGTTCAACTTATGCTCGGAAGATTCCTTTAATCGTGCGACGGGGTTGAGACGTGGCATCGGGCTAGACACTCCGCATCGGTGTGCTGTGGTCCGAAGGAGGGGATTCTTAGTGGGGACGCCGCTATCCACCAACAAAGAATCATTGGGGCGCATGTCACTGTCGGCCGGACCAATCCCAGTGGACAGTCTACCTGCAGCTTAGATTACCTCTTTTCCTGCCGTCATAGGCCATATTGAGCTCTCAAAGTATCAAAGGGAAATAAGGGGCAGCTCAGTTCGGTCAACCTCGCCATGCTTGGATGGAGTATAAATCTGGTTCACACAAACAAAGTGACCACCACCAGCTCATCATCGCACTGTTGCCTGAACGGACCAGGCATAGTGAGACTCTCGCCCGAGTTGAGTTGAAGCGGATGTGTCAACAGACTCAGAAGATGTTGTTCAATGTCACCGTCCACTCATGCGAGTTACCATTGCGAAATGTTGAGGTGGTAGAATCATCAATGCAAACGAATGCGAGCCCTACAATAAGAGTAAAGCCATCCCAGTCATCCATGAGCTGGGAAATACCGTCCGGTTCATACCCACTCGGCCGTGAAATGTCTACCTACGTCCTGGTAAGTAGAGTCACGTAGTTAAAGGGTTCAATTGATTTTGAGCTGAATCATGAGATGATGTAAATAGCCTGTTCTGTGCCTTGAACCTCAAGCAAGACGGCCGAAAGGGCCGTTCACAACTTGCGCATAGGTCACACGTTGCCCCTTCCTTAGACATTTCTCCCAGGTCGCCCAAACTTCAAGGATAAAAGACCGCGAACATGACCATGGCCGAGAATATCAGAGATGAGTCGAACAATACATCCTGGCTTCGTGCTGGTTGACAAAGCCATATCAGGACCCCTAACGCGAACACGATCAAACTAAATGGTTGTCAAATGTTCGTCTCCAAGAGCAGGTTTTGACGGGCGTGCGCAGCCCATAGTCACAAGTGTAGCTTCCAAGCTCATCTGGAGAGACCATTTTGACTGCCTCCATTCAAGCCTATGGTCCACCATCTGAATAGATGGATCTCAGAGACGTCGTGCCAAGCCTTGTGCTTCATGATGATCCAGACTGAGGCTATTCATCTGATCTTGCGGACGAAGACCTACACCGGACATGCACGTGGCTCGATCTGAACCTTACACTTCCAATGAAACGCACAGAGGGGGGGAAACACGCAGCCCTCACAATAGCAGGAGGATCAAGTCCAATGCAAGTAAGCGCGACAAACTCCATATGAAACCTCCCGCAAATAAACCTTGCCTCACAGTTGAAAGCCTAGCCTCGAAATAGGAGCTCCCATGCAAGATATGGCCAGGCAAGTCCACATCTTACTTTCAGCAGCAATGAACCCCCCGGTCGAACATAAAATGCCAAGCCGCCCCATTAAAGGGCATGCTCAGTCTGAAAATTGCAGCCCTCCATCGCAGCTGTGCTGTGAGTAGATTCCCTATAGCATCAATCACGAATCGTTCCGTCCGTTCACGCATAGTCGTTATTAATTATTCAAGATGAAGTCTGTTGCTCAGTGTTGGGCCAGCGCGCTAATACTCCTGGTTTTCTCGCTGGGCTTAGCTCAAGGCTTGCCACAAAAGCAAAATGGAGAGTCTCCTGCAGACAAGGCCAAGAAGGTCCCTCAAGGTATCACCAAAGCAAAGGACGGCTCCGTCATTCTTGACACCACGGAGAAGGTGAAGTAAGTGCAGTTGGGTATCGCCTCCGGCACACAAGTATGCTGATCACTGTAAAAGCGGCCTCGACATTCGGTTCCGCGTTAGCGGCCCTGCAGGAGACTTTACCAAGACGAGCAAGGTCCCGGGAGGCGAGAAGGAACCTGACGCGAATGGCAACCTTGGACTCCATGTTTTATTGCACGGCGATAGTGGGCAGTCCTTCTTCGACATGCCCAACCAAGGCGTGAAAGACGGCTTAGCCGGTGTGACGGTGCTTGCCCCTGATAAGAACCTCCACTGGGGCGGCGGCAAGGGTTTCGACCGCACAGACGGTGTTGCGCACGCCCAAGCCGTGAACGACTTGGTCCAGAAGACCTTGCCCAAGTACATGGCATTCAACTCTTCCCAGGTGTACTTCACCGGCATCTCCGGCGGTTCGCTGATGCTATCTGGATATTTCATGCCGACACATATGGGCAACTTCGCCGGCAACGGAGTGATGCTGGGATGTGGTGCCATGGAACCTCAGGTAACCGTCACGTCCTCAGCCCGAGACGCCATGATGAAAACTCGGATTCATTACCAGTCCACCCAGAAGGAATTGCAACATCTTCAGGGCTCTATTTCTGCCACAATGAAGACCTACGAGAAGCTCGTCACGGAGAAGGGGATGAAAACGGAGGATGTCAACAAACTTCAGACCGCAAATAACAAACCTCAAGGTGGACATTGCCAGTTCGATGGAAAGGGTTTTGGCTCGGGGATTCAGCTTGTTGCGGATCATTATGCTGCGGTAATGCAAGGCGGCAACGGCGAAGTCCCTGGAATCGGCAACGTCAATCAAGGTGTTTCTGGGCAGGAGTTGAAATTTACGGGCGGTGCTCCTTGATGGTTGGAGCCGTCAACCTAGCTCAATTGCCGGTCATTGATATGAACATGGAAACATGACTGATGTTAGGACTTTGAATCTAAGGTTGATTCTGTCTGAAAAATAGGAAATGGGAGGTTCCATCTTCATATGTGCGTTTTGTGTGTTGATACATGTGTGAACTTCCTATACGAAGGGCTGCTGTGTTTTGATTTGAAAGCTTTTCCTGAGTCTTTTGTCGCTTTTCTATGCCTACGAATCGAGCATCTGCTGTTGCTAAAACATTGCCTTTTTCATCCTCAATGTCTGCCTCGACGACCAACTTCCCGGGTCCTTGCACGCTGTTGAGTACCGCCGTGCAAGTAACAGTCGCCATAGTTGGCACTGGCTTGATGTAGGTAATGTTCAGTGTCTGCGTAACATGGGGTAGCATCGGCATATACCCGTAGAACTTGTTGGAAAGCCCGATGGCTCCCAAGCATTTGAGAACGGAATTTATAGGTTAATCATAAGGCATAACGTGACTTCGACTAGCTGCGCATCAGAAACGTTAGAGAGATTCCGTATTTGGGATAAGATTCAGAAGTTCTACATTGGGAGTGTTTGGGTGGAAAAGATAGTTGTGATTGGCTGAAGAACCTTTATCAGCATGCGAAACTCGGCGTACTCCTAGTTGCCCCTTCGTGGCAGTCGGGCGAGATTACTTAACCCGCCGACCAGAATGTGCCTGCAAAATCATTGACAAGAACGGCCGTGAGAAGCCGATCGAAGTTTAAAAGATGGCGTTTCGGCAAACAGCCATACAGAATTCCGTAAAGGCACCGACAAGGCACCGACATAATAGCCGATAAGAAGCATGGTTGCGGTTGGCGATGGAACTGATGGGTCGATACCCGTCTGCAGAAAGAATCTACTGTGCCTGCATTGTAATCTGTGAACGATTTGCCGTCCACATCAGCTCAATCGCTGAAACTCGGAACTGGCCTAGCAGTTGGCTGCAAGAGTGGACGATGCATCAGAATAACTTTTTGAATACTATTATATTGACTATCATATAGCACTCTTCTCTGCTGTTATGCTATAACCTCTCAAGCAAAGAAAGTCTCCTCAATCCCGCGGGCCCTCTTGCTTCCTTCGACCGCAACATCAGTGTCCAACACAGCTACGCTGAGTTCAGGCAGGGTGAAGTTGAAAGCGCCGTCCTCATTGGCAATCAAGACTAACGTCTGAGTGTCGACAATGTTGGTACCAGTGTGAGGGTCATTGTACGCGAACGGGTCCCCACTGGGGTTGGTGAGGAGAGTGAGCTCTGCCTTCGTGCCTGCCTCGACGCCCTCAAACTTCACGGTGACAGGAACGTCCTCGCTGTTGGTAGTATTGTACGCGGCTCCCTTCCAGATGAAGTTACCCTTCTCCTCGTTCTTGCCCGAGACGTAGTAAACTGGACCAAAGTCGGCTGACGCCTCAAGGGTGTGCGACAGCGGGTGAGCGGCAAAGAGTTCCCACACAAACCAGCTCGTGGAGCGGGTGGTAAGCTTTGGGTCCGCGGCAAACTGGACAATGGTGACTGCCCACTGCCAGCGATTCATGTTCCGCAAAACGGGCGCGTAGAAAGTACCCGGAATACGGTCGGCGTTACGCTCGTAACCGATGAGGGAAACGGCCTCGCCGACAGTACCGATCCACCAGGGGAAGGGCATCAGGTCGCCGTCCCACCCCGTTCCACCGTTGGGGTGGGTAGCAGCGACCTCACCAACAATGTGGCCGATGTCATTATCGAATCGATCGAACTCGTCGACGAGGGCATCAGGAGTACGGTAGGGGTGGTAGTCTCCGATGCCGGGAGCAGGGATATCGAAGCCGTCGCCGTCAGTGGTAGCGCCGGAGGAGATAACAGTGATGTCTGGGTACTTGGCCTTGATAGCCTCCATAAACATGGGAAAGCGGTACTCCTTGTACGAAGTCCAGCCTCCAGGGTAGCCGGCGAGCCAGTCCTCGTTGCCAATCTCTACCATTTGCAGGTCGAAAGGCCCAGGGTGGCCAAGCTCAGCACGGCGAGCTCCCCACTCGGAGTCGACCGGACCACGAATGAACTCGATCTGGTTGAGGGCATCGTCAATAAACGGCTGAAGGTCCTCCTTGGGAGTAACATCGCCGTTCAGAGCGAGACCGGCCCAGACGCCAATGACGACCGTCAGGCCCATGTCCTCGGCCCACTCGAGGTATTCCATGAGGCCCAAGCCGTGCGTCTGCTGGTAGTTCCAGACACCCTGGAAGCCGGGACGGTCCTTGAGAGGGCCAAGAGTATCCTTCCAGTCCCAGTAGGTCTTATTGTCGATACCCTCGAGCATGTTGCCGCCAGGGAAGCGAAGCAGGCTAGGGTGCAGCTCAGCAAGAGCCTCAGCAATGTCGACACGGAGACCGTTCTTTCGATCCTTGTACGTGGGAGGAAACAAGCTGATCAAGTTAAAGTCCAGCGAGCCGTCGGCAGCGCTCGCAGGGTCGAAGGTGATGGCGAAGGTGTTGTTGCTGTTGGGGGCATCCTTGGTGGGAACGAGTTCGACCTCGTGTTCAACCCACTCGTCGGCCTTGGACTTGGATTGGATCTCAACTGAGCCGAAGACGTCGTCATTCAGAGCAGACTGGAGAGACGCGGTAAAGACACCGTCGTAAGCGCCCTTGACCCAGAAAGAGCCGGTGTACTTTTGCTGCCTGACATCCATGCCCCAGTAGCCATCATTCTCGAGACCGATGGAACCGGAGCCATTGCTACCAGCCACGTTCACGGAGACTGGAAGAGCAGCGGAAAGAGGCTCGCTGAGGTTCTTGAGGGTCAAGACCGCACCGTTGATGGAGTGCCAGCCGTCGAGGGAGACAGGGAAGCGGTCGCTGAATTGGAAGGCACGGTTGCGAACGAGCTCGGCGTAAATGCCACCGTCACCAGAGTTGTTGATGTCCTAAGGAACGTTAGGCAAGAGGGTATGGACATTATGGATACTAAGGGAAATGGGAGAGGCAGACGTACCTCGTGGAGGAACCCATACTGATGTCCGCTAGTGGCGTTGCCACCGGTAGCCTTGACGGTGATGTCAACAGCCGCAGCCGAGATGGCGTATGCGGCAGCCAGTACGGCTGACTTGAGGGACACCATCTTGCTTCCCGGGTTCTGAGCTCAAAGGTGCAGTGACGCGAAGGTGTCAAGCAACGCCTCAGAAGTAGGCACCGCGGCGGGACAGGGAACCATCTTTATATCACTCAAAGTCCTGCAACGCAAGTGAGGAGTCTCTCCGCCCGTCTCAATCGATCGAGCCTATGTCCCCATGCTCGCGTAACATTAATACAACCTACAGTCCCAAGCATCTGGGGTAAGGAGGGGGGTTGGAACCGCGCTTATTTCGCGCGCACACCGGCTCAATTGGAAAACCTCCTGGGAAAGGCAGTATTTCCAACGCTGGCCCTATCAACCCGCAACCTACTCATCCACGCCATTCTACCCGCAAGTTTGTCCGCCTAGACGGGACAACCGACATCGTGAGCGTCGCATGTCGGTGGCTTCAGGCCCGAGATACAGAGCTCCGTGCAGGCTTAGCCCCGCGGCGTCCGAGGCGCGAGTGGCTTCAGCTCGGATCAGTTCTCGCGTGTTCAGGAATGGATGACCAGATACTGTAGAGTCAAGAGGGACACCGTTACATCGGCCTGCCATCGTGGTGACATCAAGCTGGCCCTGTTCAGTCGCGTCAACTCGAAAGCGGACTTTCAGACCCTATCTCCTCCTGTCGGCGTGGGGAAAGCTGGAGAAGGACCGGGACCGGTTCAGATGGCTGGCGCTTGACGGGTTGGTGAGGGATGGAAAATGAGGGGAACTTGGAGAAACTGGGATGTGCCCCGGACCCATCGGCGTCATCTACTCAAAGTACCGGATTCCGAGGAGGCGAGAGCGAACTCCTATTTGAGCGCATCGAGCAAGAATATCGGGTCTCATTTTTACCGCCAAAGACGGTGCGCGAATTGCCCATGTGCTAAAGCGCAGGTATGTCTGTTCCTTGCGCTAGAATTAACGCACGGCATGCATGACGGCTAGGCCATGTTGCCTTCGGCTTGTGATATTCGCCCATCGACTCGCTTTCGTAATGTCGTCCCTTTCGTGGACCCCGCAGCGGGAGAGTGTCGCTGAAATCGGGTTGGGCCGCTTCGTATTGATCTACGTTATTTCTCTTGGCTGGTGGACACATACTGACGCCCTGTGCCCTCGCAATAGTGCCTCTACCGAATGAATCACATTAGTGTGTCTTGGCTTGCCAACAATTGGGTCGTTTGGTAATCCATATGTATCGTCAAAGTCGACACTTAGCATATAGCAGATGTGAAGAGAGATACGCTCAACAGGCAGTTGATAGGGTTGTTAGCAGACGATGGATCGTTACTGGGAGAACATCGCATCCCCGAAACGCCAAACGTCCTTGTATCGATGTCCAGTTACAATGTAGAGAATTGGGGTTCCTCAGTCTGTCCCTCATCGTCTAGTTAACCGGCATCGTAAACCTCTTCCGGCCACCAGTAAACCAATCAATGAGGGCGCCCACCAAGACGGCCCTAAAGATTGGTCCCGTATAGTTCATGTTGTCCTTGTCAACTGGTAAGATTTGAGGGAACGGCATCCAAAGGACGACATAGATGAGGTAACCGAGCGCAAAGCAATTGACCGAATTACCTGATAGGCCAAGGTGGGGTGGAATGGCCCGAAGGGAGATGTTGGACCTCGAACTCTTCGCAGCAATAGAAAGAGAATTGGGATGAAGTATGAAATATGAAGAGCAAGCGCCTGCAAAGAGATCAAGGCGTTGAAAGCCGCCGAGGAAGCCATGTAGATGAGGGATAGACAGGTGACCATGCAACCACAAGAAAAAGCGCGTTTGTTAGGAGCTTGAGGGTTGGGTGAACCTGATACTAGGAATAAGCAACCTCGGGCAGAACCAGGAGAGTATGGCTAATACGTACGAATGAGAAGAACTTTGAAAAGGGCATTCCTCCATCACGTGCGAAAACCCACACAAAGTGCGAGACTGACGCTAGCATGTTGAATAAGGCCAGGAACATAATGACTGCCACGGGAGATATCATGGTGTTTGTAAGAAGCTCTGGAACCCGTTGCATTTTATATGACGTAGAGGAGTGGGAGAGGTGCTGAAGAGAGGGTCTCGAGTGGGCCGATGTAGAAGAGCAAAACCGTCACAAAGACTATAAGCATGGTTGAATTGACGGTCATGCAAGAATGACACTTCTCGGGGCCCTCGTTTGGGCTTTTCTGATTTCATCGCCCGGCCAAATTGTCGCCTTTAGCGCTGCTAATATAGCACCGGCCACACGACGAGTAACTTACTCATGTGGATGACCCTATCGAAGCCAGTCACCGAGAAGGTCGCCGTTAACAAGCCTAGACCCCAAGACACTCCAGAGCTGTTCCATCCCGATACGTCAGTGGTTAATGTCCTGAAGACGTAATCCGGACTGCTCCGTTGGCCGGAAGTAGTCGTGAGGACTGCGATGAAGACCGCGAACAAGACGAGATGCAGGATCCCACCGATAATCTCGAAAGTGTCGAGCAACTTGCGGAACCGTAGGTTAAAAAAGAACGGCAGTATCAATGTGCTAATCATGATCAGGCTTGTATGCCAAGGCTGAGGCTCGTAGGATTCACTGTTGAAGATGGCCAGAGAAGTAATGATGTTGGCGAGGACGGATGGCGGGCCTCCACATGCAAAGCACCACGCGGCGGTGGTGATCCAACCTGTATCATGAACCAGTGTATGCGAGCAGAACGGGGCTGGTATTAAAAAAGTCTCTATTCCTTGCAGAAGGCCCCAGAATCTACGACAGTAGCAGCCGGCGCCAGATTAGCAGACCACCGATATTGTGCACCTACGGTTGGATCACTGGACTGTCAGTCGATAGAGCAGGAGCTCATGCCGACTGCACTCACTCACTTAGAGGCCAGTTCTGCCAATGAAAGGCCGATCGCGCAACCTCCTATGCCAGCGAGAAGGGAGCCGTAGAACATGGAAGCCGGGCCTCCGTTTGCCAGCGCAAAATGTAAATTGGAACGTGACTGCGAATGATTCCCACGAGGCCAGGATAATGACACCAAAGTTCACCACAGCCGAATGACTGATATAGCGCTGCCTAGGATATTAGTCGTTACGGACTTCATCTCAAGGATGTCGGATTTCCAGACCTCGAGTCCTTTGGCGAATTGCCGTTCTCGCGAGACCTCACTTTGCGTCACGACGGCGTTCCAGGGTCACTGTCAATACTGATTTGGTGCCGTTGTGGTGGAATGGAAAGGTTCTCGGTCGACTGCCAAGTATCCAGTCGAGAACCACGAGGGAAGGATCTGATTGTGTTGGAGGCACTCCGTTGGACCACCACTTCAAGTTTCATGGAACGGGACTTATGGGTGTTCTGGGCGAGACATGGTGCTTTGTGAGTAGGTTTCGTTTCCTTGGCGGCGTGACGTTGCGACGTAGCTGAGCCTGAACACCATCAATACCTACGAGCATGCCTCGACACACATCACTTGATCGACTGGGAATCCAGCTTACCGTGATTCATGAGAGTCCCTCGAGGTCTCTTATGTGTTTTGTGAGTACTACCACACTAATAACTTCCTACCCACTTCGAGGCAGAAGCCCTATGTTTATGGGATTACGTGGATGCCAAAAGCCTTTCGATGATCTCAAAGGATACCCGAGTACCGGTTTGGTGTCGCTCCTGTGTCCCACCGACCGGCGCCGCGAGCCCCCGGAAGCCCTGAATCAGAGAGAATGAAAGCCGACACATTGAATGCCGGGTCTGATCTTACCCATCAAAGAAGGAATGCGCCCATCGTGCCAAAAATGCAGCCGCTGATAACTCGCATAAAATATTGGCTTGGCAGCTGACTGACTTGAGCCCCTGCTGCTGGTAGTCTTGAAGCCCGAAAATACTGTGAACGGCCAGGGCGTGACACAGTGATGCCGGGTGGGAATGGTCGTGACAATGGTTCTTACTCACTGCATCCCGGTTGACAGCTTTACCAACAGGGGTAGAGCCTCGAGATGTTGTTCTTCGCCGCATCTTGCGCCATTTTGGAACTCAAGGGAAACAAATATGTTGCCGTACCACTCGAACGGTGCGACGACGCTTGACCGTTGACGCCGCTCACGCTGGCTTCGTCCGCATTCAACCAGCCGATCTCCCGCCAATCCAAGGACATAATCATCCAGGCATCACTGCATCGAATTCGGCCAAATTGCCAGATGAACAAACCATCTCCAGACCCTGGTTCCCCTCGACGCATACATACAACATACGAACGAGCTGCCCTGTTTGCTCTAGTGCCAGGCACGAGAGGTGCCGCCAAACGATGGCCAACGCAAGCCAACCCGAACACGCGCTTCCTCATTCTGTCGCCGTCCTCTTCTTTGGCCGCGACTTGGTGATCGTGCTGGGCCCCGAGCTTCCTTTGACTCTACTGCTACTTGTCCTGTATCCCCAGATTGAGCACTCCGAGTCCTCACGAGCCGAGATGGTATTAGCTGCTGCCAGGTTGTTGGGTCCCCAGGGCTAGTTTCTGGCAACCTGGTCCACAGCCTTCAGCAACTCGCTCACCTGCAATTTCGTTTCCCCAGAAGGAGCATGGGGCTGCAACCACAGCGCGCCACGAAAGGGTCGTTTTGTGTGAATGACAGAGCGCAAACGGACGGCCTGGAATGTACGCGATTCCAATGTCACCCACACATGCAGGTCCTTTTTGAGGGCGCCACTCCATGCGTCCAAGTTCCAGGCCCTACGACGCCGCAAGATGGGAACGGAAGGGTGAAAGAAGAGTCGTTTGGCTTCATATTTCCCTGCCCTGCCTTTGCAAACCCCCCGTCTTGGTCCAGGTCTTTTCTCTCTTCGTTTCCTGGTGTTTCCCTCCCCACCTGGCGATCGGGCATTTCAACGGCTAACCGTCGAGTCGTCTGCATCATTGGTGAACCGTTTTCACCCTCGTAGCCGCTCTTTCCATGACCCTTTCCCAGTTTGGACTCTCCTCCTTTGTTCAAAACTCAACTTTAACCGATGACTGAGACGAAGAAGAGGAAAGATGATGTTCAGGCCATCGAACTGTGCCCTTTGGGCAACAATGCTATCAGTAATTCTTGGCGCGTCCACTGTGGCGGCGCAGAAATTGCAGGATGTTCTGGCAAGGCAGGCCAACCTCACCACATTTCGCAAACTTGTTGAGGTAAGAAACAGCACAGTCGACGGGCTCTCGGAACCTGCTGCATACCGCCGTCAACGCGCAGAAGTGTTCGATGATGGAGGCCTGAGGGTCGAATTATGCGCAAGCGCAAAGCACTCTCAGACGTCGAGCCCCTCAATCGTGATGTCTCGAGTGCAAGAAGAGCCAACGTAGCTGACAAGAGAATGTCGCATCAGGATAACAGCGACCTTTTCTCGAACCTGCCCGAATCCGGCGTGACGGTATGTTTTGCATCCTAATCCCCCCCTTCCCTCCCTACCCACCCGTCAAACTTCGACAAGCTTCGACGATGCACACAGAGACAGCGGCATAAGCCCATCTCGTGCCGGCACGCAGGGACTTGTGGACAAGACCTGATCGTGGAAGCGAATTCATGCAAAGCGAACAAAACGGAAGGGATCCGATTCTTCTGACGAACGCCAGATCCTCGCTCCAAGCGATCAAGCTTATACCAAAGGTCAGGGCTGGGACGCCAACGAAGACGGCGTCCCCGTTGCGCTGCGATACGGCATCATCGATGGGAAAATCGCCTTCGACGCCTTGTTGCCCGGAAACTCCTCCCTCGAGTCCACGCTGCTCACGGACAACCGCTACTCCAATGTCACGGGGGGGCAGAGCGTACTGGTGACCAAGGAGCCCAACGGCGACGTCGTGGTGACGTCGGGTGTCGCGCAGCGGACGACGGCCATCAAGACCGACGTCGCATTCGACGGGGGCTTGATCCAGATCATTGACAGTTTGATGGTGGCGCCCGCACGGCTGGAGAAGACGGCCCGGGATGCATACCAGGATTTGACCTCTTTCCTTGGAGCCCTATACACAACTGACCTGGTCTCTGAATTTGCCGAGGCGCAAAACGTCACCATTTTCGCGCCTCGTAATGCTGCGTTCCAGCGAGTCGCTGGCGCTTTGTCGAGCATGAACAAGGATGCTCTTCGTCGCGTGCTACGCTACCATATTGTCCCCTCAAACGTGGTGGGGAAATCGGCGCTTACAAACGGAACCAAGCTTCTAACCGGAGTTGATGGAAAGGACTTGGAAGTCACACTGTTCAGCAACGACATCTTCATCGAGTCCGCCCGCGTTATCCAGACCGATATCCTCATCGCGAACGGCGTGATTCAAGTCCTGGACGCGGTTCTCAACGTGAACTCTAACAACACCACACCAAACGTGTCTGCGGCCACCCAAACTCCCGTCTTCACATTGACAGGCAAAACGGAGACGGGACAGCGGCGCCTACACCCTTCGCCTCCGCCCTCCCGTGCACGACAGACTGTCCCGTGACGGGCAGCAGCGGGAGCGGAAGAGGTGGGGCCGGGGGTGCGGCGACAGGCGGGGTCAGCCCCAGCTCCAGCACCGGAGGTGTGGCCGTGGCACGGTGCACCGGTGGCTTTGCAGAGGCGGTGGGCGTGGGATTGAGTTTTGCGGCGGGTGTGTTGGGGATGGAAGCGATGGGTGTCATCGTCTGAGGCGGACGAGGTTGCAATGCAAGGCAGGGAAGTAAGTAGTAATATCAAGCCGGAACGATTAGATAGTTCGGGCGAGGGGTTGGGTGGGCAGTGTGCAAGTCATGAGCAACCTGTGGATGAGGGACCGAAAGAGGTGTGTTTCTGCGAGTGACGAGTGTGTTGTGTGCTTGAGCCGCGGAAAGGGACCGAGAGCGGACGGAAGCTGAGATACCCGTGCACGATAGGAAACCAGTCTTGTCAACAGAGTTGCTTTATTTCGTTTCCGAACCGAATTCTCGTCTTTTTAATCTTCACTATCCCATCCATAGCCCTTTTCGTGTTCGCGACAGCGTTTGCTGCGTTTGCTCATGTTGCGCGGTGCGGCCACTTGAGCAAACGATTTACAGAGTGTGGAACCAAAGAACGATCAGCGCACTCGGCGTCTCCATCACGTCTAGACCGCATCGTACGAGGCAGCTAGGGTTTCGCACCAAGAGCTCCTTTCTCGAAGCTTGAGTCTTCTCGGGGAGAGTCAGGTAGATAAGGCTTCTTCCGCCGGGGCGGGGAAGATGGAGAAACAGTCAAGGTATGTAGCGCGCGCGCGGAATGCCGAATGGGCGGCCGGCGACGGGCACGTCGAGGAGCTTGTTAGCTGGGCTGCGATGTATTATGAGACCCCCATCCATGCACACATTGGCTGGGAATCCACGGCTGTTTGCCATCCACCAAGAAAGATCCGCTGTTTCCGCTGCTCATCCATGTTGATCATGGTGCGATAGGGCTGGTGCAGACAAATTGACGAACTGGCAAAACGTTGGAGCCACGTCAAACGGGAACTAAAAACCGAGCCAACTAGCGCCGGATGGGACCGAGGAGAAGAGAAGAGCACGCGAGGTCGTTCCTTGCAGCATTGGATGCAACACGAGATCTTGCGCTCCAGAGTCAGTCAAGTGTGAGTGGTGCGGATACGTTTCCTCCGGCAGATCTGCTACAAGCAGGCAGGGACTAGCTGCCAAGGCAGAGCCAAGGGTGAATCTGCGGGAAAGCTTGACGGCCGCGATAAACGGGCTATCCGTTCAGGTAGGCTATCTGATCTAACAGAGCGTCTGTGATAAAGCAACAGACGAGGGGAATATGGCGGAAGAGCGAGATGAGGAGGGGATGGGAAAAGGGCGGGGAAAAGGGCCGGCTAGCAGACGGGGGAGCGATATGACTGTTGGGGTGTTCTAGGACCTCTCGCCCAGCCGGTGTCGGTAGATAGCCGGCGGAGGTATCAGAATCACATTGTGTGAGCTGTGAGGGAATCGTCGTAAGGTGAGCCCTCTTCGAATCGGAGTCTTCAGACAATATCCTCCGATTTACCGAACCGTCAACCCAATCAACCGTCCAAGACCCCGCGACCAATGTATTCTCTGAGCCAACTTATCCCTCCGGTAGGACACTAGGCTAGCGGACATGGCGGCGTTTCTTAGGTGGGAGGGTCTCCCTTGCATGAAGTCCGAGTTTAATTGTGCAGCCGGCGCCGCCCAGGATGCGCGGATGCTTATCTGAAGATGTGAGGGTTATCGTGTTTCATGATGGCTTCATGATTTGGGAGCAAGCAACTCTAGGTGCCTGGCCGTCCAGCTTGCCCCCTTGTGAGCAGCGGTAGCACACCGTACGGCTCGCCAAGGAGACGAGAGCGAGAGGGTCTGACATTTTTGTTTTGAGAGTTTGGACACTTCCGTGTCGGATTCGGCCAGATGGGATAAGGACAACGCAGGTCATTAAAACCCCGTGTGCAGCCGTCAGCACATGCCTCTGGTGCGCACGTCTTGAAGTTCTCCTCTTAGGCTTCGACGAATTGTCCGTCCAAGGCCCCATATACTTTCCTTTCCTCTTGGGCTGTCTCGTCTTCGAGACTTGTGAGCTGGTCTCGCGGATAGCTGTGCTATCATTTTCTTTCCTTTACGATTGTTCGATTGTTCGAGAGAAAACAACATCGATATTTTCGTAAACGTAGACGGAGGAAAGCACGTAGTACATACAGCAAGACGAGCACAGAGCTGTCGCCGAATACACGATGAGATTCACCTGGTGGATGGTGGCGTACGCCGCTGCCGCTCTCGCGGCACCGCGTCCCCAGGCTCCGCCCGGTACGCCGACCACCTCGACACCGACGAATACGACTCGGCCCACGTCAACGCCTTCTCCCAGTGCCAGCGGCGGCGGCAACGCTGCGAATGCCTGCGCTCAAGTGCAGCCGATGGTGAAGCAAGCTCTCCAGGCCGACCCGAAAGGTACGTGAGCCTGCTGATGATGCCTTCCCATCTCTCCTCACATGAGAGAACGAGGAGTCATGATCGATACTCCGAGGCGGATATCTCGAGGCCAACAGAGTCTGTTTTGAGAAGAACGACGTAATTGACAAAATGCTCCCACAGCGACTCCGAAAGTTCCCGCGCAGCTTGCGTTTGACTGTCTGCAATCAGTCCCCAACAAGCCCCAACCGGCGAAGGACTTAATCAAGAGCTTAAAGGCGTACGTCCAATGGCAGAGTACGCTTGCGTGGCTCAAGAACCCTCCTGCGTCATACATGCTGCCGGCCACCGACATCGAAGGGAGCCTCGACAAAATCGGCGAGAGAGTCGGAAATGGCGGATACAAGAGCGAGTACGAGTTCCAGCTTGAAATCTTCAAGCTGTTTGCGTCTGCCCACGACGGTCACTTCGCCTTCCGCGGCGACGTCTTCAAAGGCTTCAGCTTCCGCAACAACCTCGCTTCAGACATCGTCTCCGTTTCGCGTGATGGTCTTGAAGTCCCCAAGCTGTACCACCTCGGTAAGTCCCCAGAGCCCGACCTCCACAGGCCATAAGAGAGAGATACGGTGCTAAACTGCGGTAGGTCAACTTAACAATGACTCTGCTCCTGCCATTATTCGCATCAACGGACGGGATGCGGCGACACTGATCGCCGACCTCAACTTGAAGTTCAGCGGTTACCAGGACCCCGATTCACAGTGGAACGCTGGGTTCAAGTCATATGCGTCCAACGAGACTGCCTTGACTGTTGCCGCTTCGCTCGCTTTCCAGGGCCCAAAGGTTACGATCGCCTACGATGACGGCACAGAGCGCTCCGAGGACAGCTTTGCCATCATTCGACAGGGCGCTAACTTCACCGGCATCAACACGGGTGAGGACTACTATAGGAAGTTCTGCGACCCCGACGCCCAGCAGAAGGGCAACGGAACCAAGCCTGACGCTCCCAAGACCAGCGCACCGCCTCCGCCACCACAGCCCACAATCAAGGGCTATCCATGGCCCGTCATTCGTGACAGCGGCGCCAACACAACATCCGGATACTTCTTGAACGGCACTGGGTACGACGACGTAGCAGTCCTTGCTGTCTCTTCTTTCGCGCCTCCTGACGCCATTGAAGCAACTCAGTACCTCACCAACTTCCAGGACACTGTCGCCAAGTTCCTTGCTGAGAGCAAGAAGGCTGGAAAGAAAAAGCTTGTCATTGACGTTGCTGCCAACGGCGGAGGTTTTGTGGTTGCTGGACTTGAACTGTTCGCCCAGGTATGTTCATTGACTTCGACGAGATTGAGTCCTCTTGCTAACGGCTTTCCAGCTTTTCCCTGAGGTCGACCGTTTCCAAGCCAACAACTTGCGTTTGTCGGACAGCATGAACATGATGTCACGTCTCGCCAACGCGATTCCCGCCAACTTCACTCCTTCCAGCCCGGAGCAGACGAATGCTATTGAGGCTCTGCAGCAGAGCGCTGTAATCACCAACTTGCTTCCCGGCCAGGTCTTTACCCCGGATGAGAAATCTTTCTCATCGGTCGACCAGATCTTGTCCCCAGTGATGCTCAATGGCGATACATTCACCGCCTACCAGGCGTCCCCACTGAACCAGACTGATCCGTCGTTCAACCTGACGGGTGTCGGTTCAAAGGCTAACCCACCCGGACGCGTCTTTCAGCCGGAGAACGTCGTTCTGTTCACTGACGGCACCTGCGGTTCAACTTGCACGATCTTCTCGTACCTCATGCTTCTCCAATTGGGTATTAAGACCGTCGTCATCGGTGGCCGCCCGCAAACCGGCATCATGCAGTCCATCGCCGGTGTTGAGGGTGCACAGGTCTTCTCCTTCAATGATCTTACCTCGGACGCCAAGGCCCTTCTTGCGCTCACTCCCAAAGACCAGAAGGAAATGGTCATGAAGAGCGATGTCGGCGAGTTAGCAAAGGGCTACGCCATCAAGCGTTCAACAACTCCCAAGAGTGCTGGTGCCGTCAATGGAAAGAACGCCTTCTCAATGTCCGATGCGCGCACCCCGCTGCAATTCCTCTGGGAACCGGCGAACTGCCGCGTCTTCTACACAAAGGAGATGCTGTTCAAGCCCGAGAAGGCGTGGCAGCGCGCTGTGGACGCCACCTGGAACAACCCGCAGCAGTTCTGCGTTGCCAACAGCATCATGCCGGTCAACAAGAATAACACCCTGGATCCATTCTTCAGGCAGAGCCAGAACAACACTGGCATGCCGAGAAGCGCTGCCTCCACGGAAGGCGTGGCTGGCTCCGGATTGAGACTCGCGGTTTTGATTGCGATATTCACCATTACTTTGTTGAGCCTATAGATTCGATGAGTCTGGCGACGTGAAAACCTGATTCTTTTTTTACCTGAAAATAGCGTTTTGAAAATAACAGCTGTACTTCGACAAGAACCCGTATTAACGGTGGAACTCTTGCATACATCGCTGCACATTGAGTCTCGGCGAAACCTGAAGTACTGCGCCGGACCTCAGTGATTCTCCTGGGTAAAAACCGGTGAGTCAGAGCAGATATTAGCAACGGTACCCTGGATTCAATGTCGGGACGTGCGGCTGAGACAAGGGTCTTGCTCTGAAGCAACCATCACCTGAAGCTTTTGCCTTCAACTTTCTACTTGGGTGTCTGGGTTTGAGGATGGATTTGGAGTTTAGAGGCGACTGCGTATTGGTTGGCAATACATCATCACCTCGGGATACTCGGATGCGAAGGGTTCAATAAGATGGGCTGAAGATGGGCCTATACTGCTGGGACGCGACATGATCTCGTAGCTGATTCAAAGTTATGTACCCACTCGCGAGGGAATAAGTAGTCTCGCATAATGGTTAGTGAAGCTGTTGCAATTACGAGCGCCGAACACATCGGGGGCGTGAGAGGCTCGTCGCGGCGATAATGAGATGGCGAGGAATTGTAAGTTGCCTGCGGGAATTCGATGATCGCTAGGATCCTGCACTCAACATGCGATGCTAAGACGGGCCATACACCCGGTTCGGGCCATAATACTGAGCATGCCGGGGAGATCTGACTTGTCGGAGCCGATGATGTGAATTTGGGGTAACCTAATCCAATATCAGATGGAAACCAGAATTGAGGGGAAGCCGGTTCATGTGGGAGAGGTTTACCGATAACGTTTCCGACCGTTACAGCGCGGGTTCTTGCTCGAAGTCTACGCCAGAGTTTCGCTTCTTCAGAATCCGAGGCTGGCGTGAACTCACTCAGTTGATCAGAGCCCTGGAGCCAGCACGAATGGCGTTACGCAATCGTCACGACGTTGCGTATGGTTCTCTGGTATTTACAAATTACTGAAGCGAACCACTTTCCGAGCCGACCTCCTTTCAAGCAGGTTCAACTCGAGATCGCTGAGAGACCGTGGCTGGTGCATACCTCAGGTGTATGACCAGCATCCGGCATACGCACTCTCGGGTTTTTTTTTACCTCAAAGCATTTGGCAGCAAAAGCAAAATTCACAGGCAAGGTTTGTTGGTAGAAGCCACTTACGGCAGGATCAATTATGAATTTGTCGAAAAGCGCCCTCGCCAATAACCGTAATGCAGTAGGTATCACGAAGCCAGCTCAACAGGATATCTCCCTTCCACCTCGGAAATCCTTGTCTGCGATGACAATTCAACGGGAGGTGACGACAGCAAGTCCAATTCTCGAGTTTCGTGCCCGTGAGCAGGTAACTCCTGCTTAGCGTCATAACCTAATGTCCTGGAAGTTTCACTATCCCTCTCAACAACCCCTGCTTGGGGTATTCCAGCAGCCATCCTCTGTCTTCGTTTGCGGATACAAAGAAGGATCCCACTTCCAACCAAAAGAAGCACCGCGACGATACTTCCAATTGCTATGCCTGCAATCGCTCCAGTTGACAGACCCGGGCTTTCGTCGACTGTGTCAGTGGTAGGCACTCGGGCGTAGAGTGGAAATGGAGGATGTTTGACCGAAATTGGTCCCTCGGTGGCCAAATTGGATAGTGAAATCGTTGCTCCAAGAATCCCAGTCTGTCGATTCGATGCCGTTGCTCGTCACGATATTGTTCACCCAGACCTCCGTGGGCGTGCTCATTAGACTGACGCAATCCCGATATGGTGTCTCTCCGCCTTGGACGGTGAGGCACGTCCACGACCCTGGCGGACAGCACCATTCCTGCGTATAAGTCCCGATGGTGCCCACCGTGATAGTTGTCGTGCAAGCCGTTGTCCAGCCGCTGATGCAGGCCGTACCTGGGTACGCTAGACTAGGTACATCGCCTCAAAAGGTGATAAACAGGTTAGTTCATTTTACGTACGTGACAGGCTTATGTTGAATACTGCTCACTGAATGATCCCGCGGGCCTCCATATGTCAGCGTACAACTCGGGAAAACACTGGGTAGGAAGCGTGGACTTGTTCTCCCCCACAATTTGATCCCCCAAGCAAACAGCTCCAGAGCTTATCCTTTCCGGCTTGTACTGGCATCGAATGGATCGGGGAATCGGACATTCAGGGTCATTTGGCGAAACGAACGGCGTTGTTTGCGGCGCTAGAGAGTAGACTTTCGTTCGTCCGAACTGGCCTTTCGTGTACGTGAGTGTGGCGAGGAGCGTATCGTACGTTGTCTTTGACCCCATCGCACCTTGGAGGCGTGATGTTGCCAAGCTGCAGTTGCTTCAAGATGGCGTCTCAAGTCTGTGAGAAGATAGAGTCAAAACCACGGCGTGGAAAAGGACAAAGTCACGAAAGAAAGGGAAAGTAGGATGTTGAACGATTTATGCTGAATTTTGACGTGCTAATGTCCGTGGTAAAGCGCCGGTGAGATTCGTGTTACAGCAGTAAGAGCTGACTTACAGGACGTCTCAATTGGAACGGGATCCGGTACGATCAAGTAGACCTAGAAATCGAATTATCTAGTTGCATATGCTGTGTATCGCCAACACGCCAAGGTTACTCAACTGGTCAGCTTTAACACTTGGCGAAGGCTGCTAGTCTGCCTCACGAGAACCTTGGGAAAACGGGTCCGGATAATCTCACTCAACGTATGCCGCTCTTTTGCAGCCCTCTGGTTCTAGCCCGAAGAACACAGCGCCCTCACATAACTCACTAACTCAGTGTCGGACTACTGCGATGAATTACCAGGCAGAAGTAAGTTGGGTCTTCACGCTATTTATTTGCTGAATCCAGATGGAGTTTGTCTGACATTTGAATATTTTAACTTTGGATTGATTCTCTTCTACCCATAGGGCAAACATAAGAGACCCTTGTGGGATGAGTCACTCGGCACAGGGTTTTGAGAGACAACTTCAACACTTTTTGGGATCAAATACGAGCTTGAATAGGGGCTAATAAAGCGTAGTTTGACTGACGGAACTAGATGCTACCTGGATAGTCCAGGCCAAGAAAGGAGACACTGCTAGGAAAGAATTGCACTTGCATTGCCCTGAACTCGTGAGACCACCTAGAGTCGAAATATTTCTTTCTTTACGAATATCTTGTATAAGTCCAAACCAAGATCCTCCAAGACCCTCTCCGCCACAGGTCCTCCACCTCCCCAGACCCCACCACCGGGATGCATGAAAGGTCCCGCGAGCTCAAGACTCATGACCCCCCAACGCCAGGAGTTCAATACTGAGTAAGGGCAGGCGTCAGTGGTCTGAGTGCCATCTGGTCAGCCGCCATGGAGAGTCCACACATGTCTCCACGTTGAAAGCTTGGGCTATCCGACTGATGGTCCAGGGGGGCAACGACGTGATCAGAGCGAATGATGTTAGGAGTGAAACTTTTGAGATACTTGGAAAAGTATCTAAATTTCCTTTGCGCCCAGTCGTCTTTGATGCGTTCCCAGGCGTCCCCTACCACCGTCTGCAGGCCCCGCCTTGCACATGACCACACAGTGAAGTAAAGCCTTCCCAGGCGGATGCTGAGTAGGATCAGCGGAGTTCACACACGATGAGCTAAATATGGTGTTATCCGGCAATATACTAGAGGCCGTGTTATCGTAGATTTGAATCCATTCGCTGAGACTGCCATGGCAATATGCATTTATAACTGCTTTGTCAGCTATCGGTCCCGCTTCGAACTGCGGCGGGCGTTCGAGAGCAGCGTGGATGAAAGTGTCGCCTCTATGATCTTTGAGACACCGAATCACTGATTCAGTGAAGACTGATCCGGTACCTTCGGGCACGCAAAGCCTTTGTCTGTCCAAGAGACCGAAGGCCAGATACGCCATAATACCAGTGCCTTTAGTCGTCGGATGTGCCAGCTGGATCTCGGTGACGAATCGCAGAAGAGCGACCCGAAGGGCCTCGTTCTTGAAGTATCGCTGAGTCAAGTCCAACCAAGAACCGGCAGATACCCTTGCGATCTCTTCAGCGTATGCGCTGTTCACAGTTTCTCCCGAGGTATCTGTAGGAAGCTCGAACATCGATGGAATGAGAAGGTCGGTTATCTTTCGGGATATCTCAACGAACTTGTCGTACGCATCAGCACCTTCCGGTGAGACTTCCCGTATGGCCTCGTCGCCGCGATAGTACGTTGACGCTCGCGGTAGATTGGAAGAATCTCGCCAGGTGTCGTGCGGATCCTGTCCATATCATATATGGGCCAGGATATCAAGTATACAGGTGCGCTGCTCATCCGCACGTGATTCGCAGGCGAAAATAAAGACTGGCCACGGGCTAGTCGCCACTCGTACTTCTATTAACGCCGCAAATGCTTGTTCCATGTACACAGGTCTCTAGATCTCGTCGCCTACAATTGGGGCAACGCTCTGGAGTTAGAGCAGACCTGCGAAGCGGTATAACCCTGCAGTCGACATTGCGTCAAGGATTTGGGCGCTCGTCGAATAGGCTACTTTGTCCGGGCTGAGGCACTGCTCGAGGTTCCGTAGCCTCTCTTCAATAACCACTCGCAGCTGGTATGTATTGCTCGGTTTGGCATCTTGATCTGGTTCCCAACATCACGATACGTATCTCTATAGAAGACTTCAACGGAGCAGCCAAAAAGGCCGGTGTCGGAACAGTACGATAAACCCCACAATATTAATTGTTAATATTTTCATCGAGTTCCTCCCCGAGGGTTTAGTTGAGGCTCGGACCTGCAGACCCTTTGCCCATGACTTAACGCCATGTCAAGCGTCCCCTCTTAGTGAGGTGGAAGTCTAAAGGAGTGGTATTCAGAAATATGGATTTGTTACCTTGAGAGTACTTGGAAGTGCCCGAAGCTTTTGATACTTGGCATACAATGTGGTACTTCAGCCTACTAGGAAGCTGGTCAGGCCAGCTGAGGCGCATCCCATAAGCTGCGCATGCCCTCTCGCGGTGCAGTAGTTCGTGAACAGAAAACGTCAGGCATTGCGATGGAATCTCTACTCTGTGAATTGAAGTGTTTAGTTTCGCACCTGAGGACGCAGAACAGAATTTAGGCTCAAACCTCTCCCACGGAGATGAGTTACAGTCGGGTTGAGACCCCACCCCTGACCACCGCGACACGCCTCAAGTTGCCCATCGCGACAGAATCAAGTTACCCTTGTCATCATTGAGCACAACGCAGGGCACGGTATCATAAGAGGGTAGATATGAAATCCCGCCACATTCCAGGTACTTAGTTGTAAAACAGTGAAACAACGGTGATCGTCTTCGAGGGGCTCCTTTTAACCGAGCCGTACAATGCCAGCCCGTACTAGTCTGCAGGGTAACAATATGCAACGAGACAAATTCCAGTAACAATGCATATCCGACCAGCAGATATTCTATTCCCTGCTGATAATGGGTCCAAGGTATGCAAATTCCTTTTTCTTCCATCATGCACGCAATCTCGCCTTCACCTGTGTTGATGCAACCCTTCATGCTACTTGATGTCGATCGCTTACCAAAGAACCAGCTCGTTGGAAGCGGCTGATGTAACAGCGGCAGAAAACGTCGTCAAGTCAACGAAGAAAGCGGAAAAGAAAACGGAATCGGTCGTTTCGTCACTCATTATAAGGTCAGGATGATGGTACGAATCTAATCTGACGTTCGTCCGCGATAGGACTGTTCATTATGGTGATCCACTTTAGCATTACTGTTCCATCCAAAGAAAACAAGTGTCAATCCAAGTGTGGTCCGCTTCTTACAAAGTGCCATTGGCAGGGCCGCCTCGGGCCGCCGCGGCGTCAAACAGTCCCCGGATGTCAACCTGCCACTGCGCTAGGTCGGGTCGGAGGACGCGACGGTCATAGGTGACCAAACCGTTGACCTCGCCTTCGACGTCGCTGGTCTGGGTCCAGACGCCACCACTGCAGGCGTACATCTCGACTTGCTCGCGGAATTCTCTGAAGAGTACCCTGGCGCGGTAGTTGTAAGACTCGAGGTTCTCGTTGATTTCGTACGTGGCATTGATGGCGTCAATCGCCTGCTGGACGTTCCACAGGCTGCAAGATAGTATTAGGCTTACGTACAGAGAAGTTCCCTGGGTCCAAGACTTACTGCTCAATGGAGACGTTGTGGCCGATGCCTCCGAACTCACCCTGGAATCCAATGCGAGCCTTGTCATAAGGAGAAGAAGCGAGAGAATAGAAGGGGGTTCCGCATTGAGGGTTCGCGTAGTGGTGGTTGTCAGAGAAGTCACCAAAGCCGTGGTCGTACCAACCGCTGTTGGCGTTGATGAGTCTAGTAGGGTCAGTACTGCGGACCACATCTACAAGCTTTGCCTCTGGGTAAGGAGGGGTCCTGAGCTGTCCCCATCCCTCGTTGTAGATGACCTATCCGCGGCAGTTAGTCAAGCGAAATTGTCGTGGATTGCGTGAAACATACCCAAGATACAATGCTCGTGTAACTCTTATGCTCCTCAATCATGAGTTGCAGCTGGCGCTCAAACTCGGCTTGCTGCTCGGCGTTGGGATTGCGCTGAGGCAAGGCGGGCATATCCTGGATGACGAGGAGGCCGATCTCGTCCGCGGCTCTGTAAAACAGATCCGGCTCGATCTTGATCTACGAGCTGTTAGTCTGTAACTTAAATGGCGTACATCCATCATCTACTTACGTGCTTGCGAACCATGTTCATGCCAAGGTTCTTGAGAACCTGCAGGTCATATACCATAGCCTCGTAGGTTGGCGGAGTGTGGAGTCCATCAGGCCAGTAGCCTTGATCAAGGGTACCAAACATGAAAACGAACTCGCCGTTAAGGAGAGGGCGCTTGACACCCTTAACAACACCGGAAGAAACGGTTCGGAACCCCGTGTAGCTGTGAACCGTGTCATCTCCCAACTTGACGGTTAGGTTGTACAGGTTCGGCGTTGAAGGCGACCACACATGGGGCGAAGACACCGTGAAGTTGAATGCGCTACCTGAGCTTCCGGTCCCTTCTCCGACAGTCTTGCCCTCTTTGTCCAGAACTGCAATCTGGACCTCAGAGGAAGAAGTGTTGGAGGAGGTGTGGACATGGACGTTGACTGTGCGAAAAGGTTAGACGCATGGCTAGGTCCCGCTCCCATCGGATGTAACTTGCCGTTTCCGTTGTGGTCAGCAGCGACGTCCAGCTGCGTGATGCGGTTCGCGGGCGCGCTCTCCAACCACACAGTCTGCCAGATACCGGAGCAAGCGCGGTAGAATATGTGCGAGGGGGTCCTAGTTTGCTTGCCAATCGGAATGACATAGCCTTCCAAGTCGGTCGGGTCATGAACAAACACCAGCCTAAGCGGGCACCATGTGTCAGCACCATCCAGTCAGCAAAGGGGAATGAATGATGAGTCGTCACTCACACGGTGTTGTCTCCGCTGCGATTGATGTACGTCGTAGCATCAACCGTGAAGCGAAAGTATCCTCCGCGGTGGAATCCGGCGTTCTGGCCGTTGATGAACACGGTCGCTTCGTAGTCGACGGCCTCGAAGTTGAGCAGCACGGATTGGTTTCCCCAGTCACTGGGCACTTGGAAAGTTGTCGCAAACCACATGTGGGTAATGCCCAGTTCCTGAATGCCCGAGATGGCGCTCTCAACGCACGACGGGATCAGGATCTCCCGGTCGAGCGTGCTGCCGGCCGGTGGGTGGTTGACATCATCGGCCCCGCGCGCGGCTTGGTACGTCCAGAGGCCGTTCAAGTTGAGCCACTTGTCTCGGCGCAGCTGCGGGCGCGGATGTTGCGGCCACGGCCTCGTCCCAACTTGTCTCGTCCAGTCTGTGTCTAGGGGTGGCGTCTGCAGTTTGTAGGGCTCTGTCGTCCCGGCCGTCGGCGTCGACCCTCCGGCTGTGGTCGTTGCGTTCTGCGCATTGGTGACGCCTGTGAACGACAGTGCCGCCCACGCGGACGAGAAGAGTGTCCTTGAGAGACGCATCTAAGGAGGAGATCGATGGTACAACGCCCAGTCGACTTGCAGGAGCTCGAGAGCAAAGCTGAGAAAGCTGAAGAGCAAAGGAACGAGAGGAAGATGCAGCGACGAACAAGAGGGGTCCCAGCGTAAGGGGGAAGCTCCTTCTATACTGCCAGGAGGACTTCTAGTCTTTTTTAACTTCTCCCCCACGTTGAGACGAGCGTTGACGTTTAACTGGCTTATATGTCGGCACCTTTGCTCAAGGGTGCTCGCACGCATCGCCTCTGCACATCGGATTCTCCACAGCCCGCGACCCGGACATCTCGGCATTGAGTCAAGTGGACTAATAGTATTGGTTGACTGTGGGAAACAAGCGCAAGCTTTTCGAAAGTTCCATCTATTATCCTCCTCTGCCAGGATTCGACTTGTAGTGACGCGCCATGTAATGTTGCGTGCTGCGTGCTCGGTCACTCGCGCAGGCTGCGGGCAGCGGGTTCCCCGCACTCAAGAAAGTCGGCGGTCGCAATTGTTCAGTTTCCCATGTCTTGGGTCTTTGGCCGTGGGAGGGGGATGTACGTAGGGGGGGGTTCGCTCTCGTGATACGACGTCGTGTTGGTCAAGCAGATTGGTGGATTGCATGTGAGTAACAGATCTGCGACAAGAGCGGATGGTGAAAGGGAGGCCACCCGACCCAAGCCGTTCGGTTCAACGAACACAAAGTTCGTAAGCTTGGAGAGACGAGAAATGTTGGGCTGACTTCTGCTGCTGCTGCAGCTGCAACCTTGACGAAAAGGGGAAATGAGTGACGACCGTCTAGAGTTTGCGGCCTTTGACCAGGCGCTTCCTCTTATCCTATCCCAAAGGGTCCCCAGTCTTAGTAATACCTGCTTAGGCGCAGCCACAGACAGGACTATCGACCGCGTTAAGCTGGAAGTTTCATTGGGACTAGTAGAGAGTGATCGAACAGGTCCTCCGATTAGACTCATCTTGTTTGTGCTAGGGCCTACTGTCACCGGTGGATTACAAAACGAGACAGGCAAACAGGGAGGAATCCCATTCTCTGTTCCCCTCGCCTCCGTTTCTTCGTGTAGGTCATCGGGCATCCCCACGTAGAAAGGCACCAATCCAGCCAAGAGGCTTGTCCCTCCTCGCTATTTCGTGATACGGGAAACGGCAGATTCACCGAGCCTTTCCGACTGGTCTTTCTGTCTCTCCTCGTGGCGGGAGGGGCTGAACCTTGTTTTAAACCCCCGGCCTTGCATGCGGGGATGGCTGCTCTAGATCGGCGGGAATGTCTTATTTCCTCTTACCGGCAGGGCAGAATGGCTTGGGCTTATCGCACCGCTATTCAGGTGATCAAGTTGCCTCCTAAGCGACCCAATGAATTTTTGCGCTATACACTGATCATCGTGATCCGGTATACTTGTGGACTTCACGTGGATACTTGTCTCGTGGCTATCTTGGTCTCGTTCCTGGCATCGCCGAAATGATTCCTGTTTGACGGCAGATCTGTCGACAGAATGGCCGAGGTGCATGACTCTGGTAAAGCTTCGCAAATGCACTATTGGGGCCGTACCCTTGCTTTTCAGAGGATCAATTTCTTCCGCTGCAACCTCAGATCCCCGCTCCATGTTGCTTCAACGCGTTTGCTTGACATGTCATCATTGTCAATCTTCTGACTGCAACGTAGATGTAGTACGGACGAACATGTGAGGTTTTACGAGATACACCTCGCTGATTGAATTGGATGGACTTATCCTGAGAAGTGATTGTTAGCTAACTCGCTCATAGGTCGTTGTTTCGTAACGATGCGCGGGTAAAGAGACTCCAGCTGCAGTTAAGTAAGATCAGCTGTACCATGGGCACAACTTGCCCGCCTTCTTCTGCTGGGTCGCGGAGACAACGCGGCAAGAAAGATTCACTGCAGCCTTAGATCACGATATCCTCATCTCAGTCACTTAAACACACGGCTAAGCTGGTTCTTGTTCAAGATTGAGTGATGGGACAAGCATAGCGTGTAACGCGTTAATGTTTAGCCACGATAACATGATGAAAGCCCCTACCTGGATATTAGAAGCTGAAGTAAGCTTGATCTACGAGTTAGCTGTGAACCGGTTCTTTATCGCTTTGATTGATCTCATCTAGAAGATCTTACGACCAACCGCAACAGTCAATTGCAAATCGTCCACGGTGCGTCTTGGGGCTGTTCACTTAGAAGATCAGTTCGTCCGAAGGGGCGCCCGAAACGAGTGTATGAGGCGCCCACGTCTGACTTTAGTGGAAAGTTTCGGGTACCTGAGACCGGAAACAATTGGCAAAAACATGATACGGGGTGGTGTACCGCCTGAAGCCCGCATAGGGGTCTTCTTGCCTGAAGGCGAAACTTGAACTCTGCTGATCTTGCATTGGATGCTCACAGATTCATTCCAGCTTACAGCAACCCTCCCCACAAAGCCTCACTTGGGGGTCTTCGCACACGTCTTGCCGAAATACGCGCTTCACCATTTACCTCGACTTTACTTAGAAATCCGTGGCCCTTGTGGCCTGAATATGCTTTGGAAATTTGCATGTAACTAACCTAAGTTCGATCGCCACGAACACCTCCCTTTCCCGACTTGATCTGCAGATTGAGCTTTATGAAGGCTTGACAGTAGGTTTCAAGACCCAAGACCCGTGTATAGCCAACTATCTACGGTATTCATTTGCTAGCAGTAACATCAATTTTGTAGTCGAATTATGTGGGTTTAATCGACAAAATCTATGGGATTCTTACGTCACTATCTTTTTACTTCATGTTACGTATTTGATGAGATATAGTCTCGGCGCTGGGAATCCTTTGAGAGATTGAATGTAAGAAGAGTGCGCTGCTAACCTCCGATGTAAATCCTCGCGAGACAGAGTTTGCTGTCGTAACAATAGGTAAGAATGAGCTCCATCTGAAACTCTGCGGGACGTTTGATCATGGCCATCACATCATACGCCTACTACGCGCTTGCTGAGGGAAGAAAACCCTCGCTTCGACGCCATCTGAATGAAGTACATTAGTGGAATCGATGTTGGCATGCGAAGGCTTATTAACCATTCAATGTATTCAAAGGGTGTATCACCATATCGTTGTTGACGGCCAGAAATGTTTGAGTAGCAATCTGCATCGAAGAGACGGGTTTGAACCGTTGATTGACAATGATTCATTGGATCTCGTACATGCAGGGCGAGCAGAATGCATGAAGTCAGTTGGATGTTAAGATCTTAACCAATCAGTAGATCCATCGTCTATGGCGAGGGGCACTCGGAGATTGCGGTTAGCATCGATCACGACAGCACCCACTTCGAACCAGGGCAGAATAGAGTTGATTTGTCCAAAGCGGGGTTGATTACTGATCATGGCATCTCGTTGTTCTCGAACTCCCGCTGACCGGCCTGAAATGGCAAACAAAATTGGAATATTGTGCAACGCAACCGTCGTCGGTGGGAAGCACGAGCTTTCGTCACCGCCTGTCACAACTACTATCTATGTGATGATGAATACGATTAGATGAGAATGTGAAAACAACTGAGAAGGCAGACTGAAATGTTTGCAGTGCCGCAGAAGCCTTCACTCTCCCGTTGCTATCCAATTCCCTCATGATGTGACTTTGCGTGATGCCGATTAAATTTCCTTCGAGCTTTCTCATTTCACAATCCGTAATACTACCGCGGTCGGCACCTACGACACCCATAGAAGTAATGGTAGATAATGCAGGGCTCGTAAGCCAAGAAAAATGTTCCAGCTCTCTCCAGCCGTCCTATCCCTCATTCGAGATCTCGGCCTCGCCGGAGCACCGAAAGTGACTGAATGGTTGCCGCCAGCACTCTGGAAGCACAGATACATATGTCCCTCTCGTGTCGATGAGCGAATTCGTCGACTTCCTCAGTGTTATTGGCTTTGGATCATAGACATCTAGTCGTCATGCGCGTGTCAACGGTTTTCTCGGCCTTTCGCTTCCATCTTATGTATGGAGGTGCTGCCCTCAACCGAAGGAACCATTCCACCGCGATAGGGTCCTTGGTTCCTTGATTCCCAATGAGTTCATCGTTCAGCTTTCTGATGTATGGTTTTCCCAGTTCCCCCTAAGTGGATATCCAAACGTCGACGCAAACATGGCAGTTGGCAGATGTCTCTTCGGTAACCGCTGTCATCAAAGCTCGACCCAGCAGCCGCGTTATCAAGGAGTTCACCAGCCCCGTCTCCAAAGGTGTCAGTGTTGATTCGGATACTGAAACTACCGATTCTCTCTCCCGCATAGACGAAGTAGACTCGGTCTGGCCCTCTCGACTGATCAAGCTTTCCCCCTTACCGCAACGGTCTCTGGACAAACGCGATGCTGCGGCTGTCCCAATATGAGATATTCACACAAGTCCACAGGCGTTTACAACTTCGCGAAGCGGGTATCCTTGGCGAGGGAGCAAAATTGCGGTGGTGGATACCCGGCATTTATTACAAGCATACAGCGGGGGGTGATGCCCTGATAATTGCAATCTTGGGGGGTATTGATTGTTGATCGATTTCAGCTCGGTGGCGGATTTGGCCTGGATTTCGTACGGGACCTCGCCGTTGACTGACTACGAGTAGATTCACATTCGACCTTTCCGCCGCAGCCCAGGACTTCCCTCGCATCGCCTGCGAGATGAAGTGGGGGATCAAGACGCTTCGATGGGATGTGAGTGCTGGCTATCTTACAGCACCGTTCTGTTGAGACTGATGCTTCATTTCCAGCAGATTTTCGAAAAAAGGTTGGTCCGAAAGTCAGCGGATTTCGACCCGCCCGTTGTGGGAGAAGATGGATACGTTGGTGCGTAGATCCCTGATCGTATTTAAGGCAGTCTGCTTCTGACTCGGAGCTGACTGTCATTTTACAAAGACTGTCGCCTCGTATCGTGGCTCACCGAGCAAAGCCAACTTCGACCCTGCCAGAGATGACAGGAACTGGACCGCGCTAGCATTCCCGTTGGTCAATATCTTCCGAAACTCTGTCGAGACTGCAAGACATCACGTCTGGTGGCTTGGTGGCCTCGGAGACGGCACTGACATAGAAGCTGGTAACTACACGTCACTGGTCCGTCAAACCATCGCGTTTTTTGAGATCAGCAGTCGCTGATAAGTTCACGCAGAATGCGATTTGCGGCACTGAACCCCCTTGGCCATCCTGCCGAGGCAGTTCACTGGGATGTGTACGTGTACAAGCTGAGGGATACCACCGTAGTTCTTCTCCCCACCGGTAGTAGAAAACCTCGACGTCGAAGACGATGATGGCAAGGAAGGTGACTCTGGGAAGACGACGTCGGGAGAAGACGGCGGTCGATCACAAATGCGGCGACAGGAAAGGTGGTTGACGGGAGGGGGATCGAAGAGGACGACGAGAATGAGAGATGCTAGGAATGCCAACCATTGAGGCGGCTAATAATGAAAGCAGCTCGATGATGAGAGGAGTGGACGATAAGTCCAGAAGACGATGAAGCAGGGGACAGGCTGTAGATAGAGGATAGAGAGGACGACGGCGATGATACCAAGTGATAGAGACAGTACTCCGGTCGCAGACTTGATTGCTTTTCAGATTCCGTCTTCTCGCTAAGTGTCAAACTGTTACCAATAAACGTGAGGGAATATCAACAAATGGAGGGGAGACGGGCCAATCGACACAGGGTACATGCATAGGCGACCTTCTTCATTCACACTAATAAATCATTCGTGCTGGTTCAATCGGGCTCAAAAGCACAGAGTGCCATCGCAAGATAAGCGCTTGCAACACTTGGCAGGGACTGCTGATAAGACATCCATCTCGTATTGAGATGCTCGCGATCGTTGGAGACAGTCATCATCACGTCTTCTACCCCGCCTGTCGCAGTCTGCAGATATAACGTCCCAGCTGACTTTGCATTGATTCCCAAACCGAGTTCCTGGGGCGTTTGAAGTTGTCAAAGAACGCGTGGGTCAAGGCCAGCAGCCATGAAGCAGTACCATGGTGCGTTTGCCGTTATTAGCAACGGGGCTATCGGCGAGCACCAGAACCGGGTCGAGAGGCCAGTAGTCTACGACGACCTTGATCCATTCGGCCATGAAGAGAACCATCAGGCATGTCTAGCAGAGTCGATGCCATTGTCACATTGAGCTAAGCATTGTCACAGATCAAATACAAGACCATGTCATGGCATCTTGTTGCTGTGCTGATGATCGCAGAGATTGTGAGCAATGGCATGCTCTCCCTGCCCTCGTCCCTCGCCGTTGTCGGAATCGTCCCAGGAGTCGTTCTCATTGTCTTCCTGGGGGCTTTCGCAACATACACCTCCTGCTTACTGGTGCAGTTCAAGCTTCGACATCCCGAAATCCACTCAATGGGCGACGCAGGGCAGATCCTTTTCGGTCGGCCAGGCCGAGAGCTGCTTGCCTTCGGCACGATCGTCTTCGCCATTTTCGCGACGGGAGGACAGCTTCTGGCAGGTCAAATTGCGCTGTCAACCCTCAGCGACGACAAACTGTGCCTGATGCTCTACACGGGCATTTTCGCTATCCCAACGCTCCTCTTCAGTTTCCCGCGAACCATGGACCAGCTCTCCTGGCTATGCATCCCTTCCGTGCTCTCCATTCTCTTAGCGGGGATCGTGGGTATGATCGGCGCGGGCCTGCACCCCGCAGCCGACCGTCAGATCAGCGTCGCGGTCTCTTCCGACTTTTATACGGCCTTCATCGCCATCACGAACCCTGTGTTCGCGTACGCGGGCCACTTCATGTTCTTCATCCTCATGTCGGAGATGCGGCGACCGCAGGACGCGATGAAGGCCGCGTACGTGCTCCAGGGTTTCGCGACGACGTTCTATGCCGTGTTCGCTGTGGTGTGCTACGTTTACCTCGGCAAAAACGTCGCGTCGCCAGCGTTCAGCAGTCTGGAAACGAAGTGGTCCAAGGCAGCGTACGGTATCGCCATACCGAATTTTCTGTTGGCGGGTTCGTTGTATTCGCACACAGCTGCGAAGTTGATATTTGTGAGAATTTTTCGGAAGAGCCACCATCTTCACAGCCATACCGTCAAGGGATGGGGAGCATGGGCAGTGCTGATTTTGCTGTCGAACGGCGCCGCGTTTGTGCTGGCAGTCGGGGTGCCCATTTTCAACTACCTCATCGGCATCGCGGCGAGCTTGTTCGCAGCCTGGTACACGTATGGTATTGCTGGAGCGTTTTGGCTGCACGACAATTATTATGACCATGATGGGTGGAGGCAGTGGGCGCGCAAGTGGTTCCAGACGCTGGTAGCGGTGCTCACCTTCGTTGCGGGAGGCTTCATATGTGTAGCTGGGACATATGTGACCGTGAAGGGCATCGCGGAAGCGTATGAGTCTGGGGCTGTTGGTGAGCCTTTCAGCTGTTAGAAGCGCCATTCCGAGAATGTTAGAGATGGACTTATTGGTTGCGTGCCCCTGAATCAAAGACATGATATCTAGGACACAGCCGACCCCTCCGGAGCCGCCCGGGCGTGTTTCAGACGATCTGCGAATAAGCTGGGATTCAGAGCAAAGTAGCCAGCCGCGGGAATCATGCGAGTTTCTCGAAGATCCTAATACCATCACACAATCCATTGACAGAGACCGTTGTCGATCGTTGTAGATGTTAGTCTACCGCTGCACACGGAGTCTTGCCTCCGACATTTCACGCAATTCGGCTGTAAGTTATTGGAGGAATAGAGCACTGGAATAGTAAGCGAGGGACTGTCGAAGGATTCACATCGGCACGGCTCCAATAAGGTAGCAAGGGACCCTTGCATAACGTCACGGCTCCGGAGCTCAATGCCGCTTTCGTTCTGTTTCCCGTTCCCACCAACGAGTTTTTCTCTGCTCGTTGGCCCCGGCCGTTTTCATGTCATGTTCGCCGGTCGGTGTCTTCCGCTGCTGTTGAGTCCTTGGTTGCCGCCGAACTCAGCAAACAGCTTAACCACGGAATGGAACTCGTCGTTGGGAGCTCAGAGATCTGTCACGGTCCCCTGTGTCCCCTGTGTTTCCAGTTGACCGACTGCTTGGTCTGGAATCTCGATGGAACCGACCCTAGACTCCCGCAGACTCCCGGAAGTTCCGGTAGCTGGTATTTCGACGTGGTCGTTTCGGTATTTGGCCCGATCTAACCATATCCGTTAGCCGCGCCACCTTCGCCACAATATGTAGTAACCCACGAAGTACTAATATTTCCCAGGTACATCGGTAAGCGAGATTACGCGCCGCAATAATAACATTGCTGTTGTCCTGTAAGTAGCTGTTTTCCCAGCTAAATTTACACCTCTGAAGACGCTAACGATGTCTGAGATTGAGGGAGAGACCTTTGAAGAGTGCTAGCTGCAAGTCCGCTAGCGCTACCGCAATGAGGACATCGCACTGAAGAAGAAGAGGACCACCGACGATGGCGCGCGAGTCGATATATTATGTGATTGTGAAGATACGCGTAAATCGATCGCGTCGAAGCGCGTAACAACAACGCGACAGTTCGGCAATAACTTCACGGGTCTCGAAACCCCGATGAATGTACCGCAAACTTGAGGTACTTCGAGAAAGGTAGGTATTGCGTGTGTGGCGCGGTATGAGACGCTTGGCTAACATATTGGGTTTAGCCCGGGCCAAATACCAAAACGACCACGTCAAAATACCAGCTACCGTCAATTTACCAGCTACCGTCTCGAATGGCTCAGCCCAAGGTCGCATTTTGTGCAGAACGTCCGGCTCGCAAACATGGTCTGGCGATGATGACCGGTGAAGTCATCGCGGCCAAGCCTGGCGCAAGTGGGCACCTAATCATCGAGGCGCGTCGCCGCGGTTCCTGGACGAATTCAGCAACGACCGGCGTCTGGCCGCCGAGCCGTTCCTTGACGGTGTGTGCCACATCCATCTAGCTTCAAGACGGTCCGTCATCGGATGGAAACGGGTGACATTGTGGCGTTTTCTTCTCTATGCCGCAAGGCTTCTTGTTCGTCCACGACTGTCGCGGCTTTAGTCTACGCCTAAGCGCGTGCAACTGGGTACCCGACTACATTCCCGTGAGTGGCCATCTCCCCGCGTTTTCGATACCAAAGTCGCCTCGACCAAGTATCTGTTCCCGGACCGTGTCGCTAACATGGACACGCCGGCTCTTTTCTTCAACTAAACCCTCAACCCAAATTTCAACTTTTATTCCTCCAGCTCTCTATATTCTCATCTTTGATACACTGGTGATGCAGCAGGAAGGCTGGTTAGCTCTCCCCAATGTCTTGAACTGCCTCTGATCGTTGAATCTGTCACATCTCTCTCATCCTCCGACCCAATTCCTTCTGTGTCTACCTTTTAAGCTAGCCTTACCCTGCCTGAGGCGACCTCACGGCTCATCCATCCCGCTCCCGTGATTGCGGGTGATGTGACAATCCCTACCACCCATCTGCAAGGTGGCGACATCATAGCTGTGCATCCCAAAGCGCCCAACCGTCGTTCGCACGTCAGAGCCTCCCGCCCCAGCGTTATCCCGTATCCCGGCTGGCCTTCGCCACGCCTTTTCCTCTCACGATGTCCTTTGTCAATCTCTCTCGTCCCCCTCTCGACCACCGAGCCCATAGCGCGCCACATGTGCGACCAAGATTCAACTCGCAAAATACCTCCGATCGCCTGAGAGAAGGATCCGGCTTGCGCCCTCAACCCTTCGCAATGATCAGCAACATCAAGAAGGACAGGAAATCGGTGTTCAAGGAATCGGGACTCGACGAGGACTTCAGCGATAACGATCTACCGACGTCACCGACATCGCAACATGCTCCCCATGCGAGCAAAGAGTCGATGTTGAGCGAGAGGGAGTTTGGACATGGTAGCGGGTTGGCCCAGGAACGTGAAAGGAGTTCGAACGATGACGCTGATGGCGATGAAGATGAAGATGGAGACGCCGACGGCAGACGTGACGACACAGATCAGCGCGAACATGGCGGTCGACCACAGCGCCAGGGCTCTATGCAGGTCGGAAAGCAGCAGCCGTGGTACTCCAAGCTAGCCACTTACCGGCGGCCAACGATCAAGACGGCTTCGAGTGCGCCACCTCCCACGGTCTCGAGTTTGCAGCGGATCGCCATGATCGCAATGCTCATTGCTGTCATTCTTCCGGCCTTGAGTTATAATCATGGTGGCCAGAAAATCACGGGTGGTGCGGACGCGGGCGTAATTCAGCATCGGCAGACCACGTCGGTGGATGTGTGCTCGAGATGGAGTCAGCAAGGTGAGTTACGCGTTCGTCTACAGGCTAGTTACGCATTCTGACAACAAGCAGTCGCGTTGTTGAACGGAACAGTATACATCTACGGGGGTCAAGCCAGGACCGAAGCCTCGCAAACCACTAACACGTGGAGTGAGTTGATTCACGTCTCATGCATTATCGTGATTACGCTGACCAGTGCTGTGTAGACAATGATTTCCTCACGCTTGACTTGACGAAATCCTGGGACGGTAGCTCCCCTTCATTCAAGGGCAAGAATAAGCCCGATGGTCCGCCTGCAGTCGCCAATGGATATCTTTGGCACGACTACAACTATCTGTATCTATACGGTGGGCAGTTTGCCGACAACGACGGCGCTGAGGGCGTATATGCCACCCCTGATGCCATGTCTATCTGGCGCTATTCCGTCAAGGACGATTCATGGCTTGAATTCAGCGATCCGAAGACATCAGCAGGAAACTATTCAACTGAAGCCAACATCCCAGTTCAGCGTTCATCGGAAGGTGCTGGTTTGTCCGTTCCTGAGCTGGGTCTGAGCTGGTATTTCGGTGGACATCTGGACCAGTCGACGACACAGGGCTGGTCGAACCAGACACCGCGGGTTTACCTGAAGAGTCTCCTCGAGTTCACCCACCCAGGTTTCATGAATACTGGCGTCGACTCTCTTCGTGCCGCAGGCGCTGCTGATGCTGGTGTCTTCCGTAACATCACTGAGGGCGGTCTGCAGGACACTGATGCTTTCCCTGAGCGAGCGGACGGAGTGCTAGTTTTCGTCCCTGGTTGGGGTCGTCGAGGGGTTTTGATCGGCATGGCCGGTGGCTCCGCCGATACCTTTGTCGATGACTTGGGCACTCTTGATGTCTATGACATCGCCACCTCCGAATGGTATCATCAAAAGACGACAGGAGACAGACCTGCAGTCCGCGTCAATCCTTGCGCAGTCATTGCGAGTGCTCCAGATGCCTCGAGCTTCCAGATCTACTTCTTTGGAGGCCAGAATCTCCAGCCCTATGTAAGTTTTGACTCGCATGAGCAACGAGAATAGGAAGACTGACTACACCTTCAGAAAGAGCAAATACAGTACAACGACATGTACATCCTAACTGTTCCCTCTTTCACTTGGATCAAGGTCGACGAAAGCAGCGGTGTCCCCTCGGGGAGGGCAGGTCATACTTGCACTATGCGCGACGGGCAAATGATCGTGGTTGGGGGCTATATCGGTCAAAATCAAACATGCGACAAGCAACCTGTCTACGTCTTCGATGCAAGCAACCTGAAATGGACCAGCAGCTTCGCGGCAGCAGACCATCCAGCGGACCTAAGTCCAGATAACTCCGTCCTCGCAGGTTCCTATGGCTACAAAGTCCCCAGCAAGGTCCAGAGCGTGATCGGCGGTAATTCCGAGGGCGGTGCTACAGCCACAACTCCAGCTGCCGGGCCCGCTACGGGTGGTCCTTTTGCAACCGGCAAACCCCCGGTCTTCACCATCACCCAAGACGGGTCCACCGCCACCATTACGGCGTTCGGTCCCAGCAGCACCGGCGGTGGTGGGGCCGTTAAGCAAGAGGATAGCGGTCCGAACCCCGGGCTCATCGCGGCCGGCATCATCGCGGGTCTCTTCGGAGCACTTGCCTTGTACCTTGGTTTCTGCGCATGGCTATACCGTCGCCAGGTTGCTGCCTATAAGCAGCATCTGTCGCAAGTAAACCACTACTCGGGCGCAAGTTCAATGCACCTTGGCGGCGCTGCCGGTCTCTTCGGTACCAACCGCAGCGAGAAGCGCAGCCACCGCCGCGACAACAGCACTGTCAGCGACGAGTCCTTTTCATGGGTCGGCGCTGGCGTGGAGCCCAAGTGGATGATAGACGAACCCACGCCCGGCTCGGGTTCCGGATCTGGTGGTACTGGTACTGCCACGGCCAGCGGAAGTATGCCCAAGAGGCCGAGTGCGGATGTCAGGAGCGGCAGGGACCCCCGAACGAGCCCGAGCAGATATGCCAACACTGACAACGAAAGCGTCACAAGTGCGGATGGCTTGATCGGGGGACAGGAACCGAGCTTCTTCTCGGTTGTTATGGGCCCTAGGCGGGCTTTGAGGGTTGTCAATGGTGCCGAGTCACCGTAATACGAAAGCACACGATTTGTACACGATTTGTAATAGTGGAGTGGAATGACTGCGTGAGAACAGGGCATGAAGTTTCTTGTACTATAGGTTGGACACATTCCCGGACCGCATTGTGTTCCTCTCAATCGCTGGATACCCTTCTTCTATGTACACGTCTTTGAAAACAAGCGATAATTGAATTTCCAGCAGAACATGTCTTCATTTCACGAGTCACCAGTCACCTTGCCTTCAAATTGGTGGGAACCACGCATCTAACATGAGATAGTCCACACAATCTCTGGACCGCAGATACTCCCTTCTTCCACTGACTTCGAGGACAACTCCCGAAACGTCATTCCGGTTGTTGAGAGGCGGTGTGGCAGCATTCTCGTCTGACACCTGGCGATGCATCTTTGCTTAGAGCGTGGTACCCCAAGACACGGAACGCGAGTATTCGCTGGAAATGGGCATAATGTGAGACATGGTGAATAAACTGGACAATCGAGTTTTGACGCTTTCCCCCAACGTTCAATTCAGTTCAAGTCTGCGCTTACCTGGCATGCCAAGCTCGCATTCTCCCGTGTGTAAAGTGCCTCGTGCAACCCTTTATGGTCTCACTTGAATCTTTGCCGCATCTCACACCAGTGGTCGGCAGGTTGATGAAAGGAGTGCAAGCTACTTGGTTCCCGTCCCAACGCTCCTCACCCAAGACATCCGAGGCGATCGTGTCATTTTGAGCTTATTCGCAGTCCCGCAAGTCAGCAGCTCCGCGATGAGAGTAGGCCAGGTCTCGCGGCAGAAACGACAAGAGACTATTCCACAACCGGCACTAACAGAATCATGTGTGGATCTTCAGCTGAATTGGGCTAGCTTTTGCATCTCGTCTCTGTAGTTTAAAGACAGACGTCAAGGTTCTCGCGAATAATTGGACGGGTGACACAACACAACTCACACCGTCTACTTACATGAATTTTTTTTTTTTCACTTGAAGTCGCTAGATTGCCGCCCTTACCGCTCTTGATTCGTGCCACCGGTTCTCATCCTGGCGCTACCACGAATTCGCCCATATCTCTTGTGCGGTGTGCCTTTGTCTGAGGGTTACATAGATCGACGATCACGCCTTTTTTATTCCCCGGGATACTGACTCGGCGAGTTCCATCCGCAAGAGCCGGGAAATACCGCAAAAACCCTTGCTCGACGGTAATTCCGTAAGGACTAAAGAGATCAAACTCAGAAAAAGAACCAAAGACCCCTTAAGCAGATCAATGCGACTTCGACGAGCACCACCCTGAGGCTACCTACCTCGTTAGGCAAAGTTGGTCTCCTTCAATTGGCATCGTCGCTAGGCCCCTCACTCTACCTGACTCTAATGCCGCGGGCCGGCCTCCCCACAAACGGACATGCCGTGGCGCCGTCACCAAGATCTACGTCTAATAAGGCTAATTTGATATGTCTTGGTGTATCACACCATCAAGATGCTGTGGCACGCATTTCCGAGTGGTCGAAAAGGCCATATATTTTGTTCGAATAAAAGGCGCTAGATGGCCCAACTTGAATTGGATTTGCACTCGTTGTCTCCGGCACCTCTGAGCAGAGCACTGACATACAAACCACGTTCACTTTCTTTTCTTTTCAAGACTGTCGCTGTCATGAAGTTCTCCTTGACCTCTATATTGCTCTCGGCATTTCTGCCGCAGGCTCTTGCTCTCCCTATCGGCAACGAGACGTCGGTATACGACGCCGTCATCGTCGGAGGCGGTCCAGCGGGTCTCGCTGCACTTAGTGCTCTTGGCCGTGTAAGGAGAAACGTGCTTCTCATTGACTCTGGCGAGTACCGAAATGGGCCTACAAGACATATGCACGACGTCCTCGGATTTGACGGTAATGGCCCTGTTGCAATCACTCGCAATTGGAATCACGCCGGCTAACCTCAGATAGGCGTCACCCCAGCATGGTACCGCTACGCAGCCCGCAAGCAAATCGAGTCCTACAAAACCGTTTCTGCCATCAACGGCACCGTCACAAAGATCGACGGTAACGATGCCGACAACTTTGACGTTTCATACACCTGCAGCGCCAACCAGACCAACACCGTAAAGGCTCGCAAGATCGTTCTCGGCACTGGTCTGCACGACATTCTCCCCTCTACCCCGGGTATTGAGGAGATCTGGGGCAAGGGCCTGTACTGGTGCGTTAAAATGGGTGACTTGTGTGATTTGAACATAAGTAACTAACATCATCCAAGGTGCCCATGGTGCGATGGCAACGAACATGCTGATCAGGCCCTCGGCCTCCTCGGCGATCTCAGCGAAGTGCCCAGTCTCGTGCGCGAGATACTTACCCTCAACACCGACCTTGTCGCGCTTGTCAATGGCACTGACACTGCCGAGAACCGCAACGCGACCGAGGCCAAGAACCCCAAGTTCCAAGAGTTCCTCGACTTGCACAACGTCACCGTCGAGAACCGCACCATCGCCAGCGTCACCCGTCTCCAAGATGGCGGCGACCACCCCGGCGACCCCTCCCTTCCCACAGCCCCCGAGCACGACCTCTTCCGCGTTGACTTCACCGAAGGCCCTTCACTGGAACGCGCCGCTTTCTTCGCAAGCTTCCCCGACGAGCAGCGAAGCTCCATCGGCGCCGATGCCGGGATTACCCTGTGGGGTGGTCGTCTCGCAACCGAGGTTTCCAAGGGATATGCGACCAACGTGGACGGTATCTATGCCATTGGAGATGCGAACTCGGACAACAGCACCAACGTTCCTCATGCTCTATACACAGGAAAGAGGGCTGCTGTCTTCTTGCACGTGAGACTTGCCAAAGAGGACCAGGCTAAGGAGACTGGTGTAGACTTGGCGTCGCTGCTCAGGAGAGATTTGGAGGTTGAGCAGCGCTCTGTATGGGACCTTGCTAACGGCAAGCCTGGAGACATCCTGTACGCTGGCGAGTTCGATCAGTAACTTTCATTCACTCTATTCACATCGGGTTTATCCTAGCGAAGGCGTTAACATAGATGGCGGCGGCGTTTGGGCAGTGACAAGGGCAAACACTTATCCCTCAATTAGCTTCACCCTCGATTTCCAAGGTTGCTACTTTTGTGAACGTCTTGCCTTTCGTATCCGCGGCGTTTTCCGCGTCGTCCTTGACAATTCCGAGTCTTCTCAGTGATGGCGATGGTGCAGGCTTGATATCGACCTCATCGCTGGGTCTCACGCACTAGAACAACACCTGTCTGAAGAGATGCGCCTGATTCACAGGCGGACGCACCACTCTACGGGTCGTGGACTGGAGGTATCCGGCGGACCAACAGTCGAGGTGTCTCCGTAGGTCATACCGCAATTTGCCATTATCGACCGGGGGCACGTACTTCCGATCGCGAGAGGAGGTCTTAATCTGAAAACCTGCGACGTCTTGACTCCAAAGCAGTGTGAGAGACTCGAAATCGGTATGAGCTCGCGACCAGATGTTGGTTACCTTCAGATCCTGCCGTGGATGGTAACCCATTTAGCGGAGTTGGTCCTCGCTGGGCAAATCCAGGGTCACAGAGAAAAGGGCAAACTCTTCACTCGCCAGCTCGAGAGAACGCTAATTGAATGTCGTTAGTATTTTTGCAGAGCATACCAAGGAAGCGTACCTTTGAGAAATCTTCGATTTCCCTGCGGAAAGGGTCAAAGAAGGAATGGAATGGCTCGCCGTCATATTCAAGGATGAACTTGGCAATGTTCACAGACTCAACATTCCCGGTCTCGCCTTATCTTCGGCAGGGAGGCTGAAGAAGCCCTGCCCGATCACAAACCCTGGTTGCACCTCCTCGGGAATGAAGCTGGTGGTGATCTGACTGAAGAACCCAGTCTCGCGGACCTTGGAGACTCGTCAAATACCATCAACTGTTAGTCTGGGAGGTCATTTGCCGACTTGCCACCGGGTCCGTCGAACTTTCTCGTGTTAATCACTTTGGTGTCCGCCCACGGCATTTCGTGCCTAGTCTTGTCTGGTCGCTGCCATTTCAGCAACGGCGCAAGTTGGGGAAATAAGGCAGACGGCATATTGAGCTGCCAATCTCGGACATTGTAACTTTCCGAGGGGAAATGATTGCAGTGTTGTTCAGGCGTCGTTGTCATTGTCATCGTTAGCGTCAGGTTGCTGTTGTTATTGTCCTCATCATTGCCCATACTGAAATTGTTGATGGAGAGCCAACAGTGACTGCGGTGGGTAAAGACTAGCAAAACAAAAGCAATGAAACCCAGCAACTGGTGCGATATCCGCTTCTGCTGAATCTCCAAGGCCCAAGGGCACGCTATTCCCCGCTTGTCAGCCACCGAAGTCCGTAAAGCAAGACTTTTCTGTGGCTTCGATGGCCTGCGTACTCTGGACTTAACTAGTTCTAATAAACAAGCTCGAAGTCCAAGAACGAATACACTCGTAGGGCGAACATCAACAGGATCATAATATGCCCGGTTCCTGTGGCTGAGTTCGTGATTTATGTGGTTGACTGAAGACACCTTTCTGTTTACATCCAGTGAATGTGGGCCCCATTGTCTGGACCGAGTCATGCAGAGGTTCCAATCACCTACATAAGCAACATCTTGACGAGTCTACAACATCGCCCGTTCGGGAATTTCCGATTCTGATGTACGTCCTGCATTCTTAGTGTAGCGGTTATCATCCCAGCCTTCCATATTCGTCGAGAATAAAGATAGCTGGGGACCGGGGTTCGACTCCCCGAGGATGCATTCTCTTTTGCACTTTGATGTGTTTTGGAAGCTCCGAATACAGTGGTGATGACATGGGCATGACGGAGACAGTGAAGGTGGTGGGTGGTGGTGGTGGTAGTGGATTGGTGGAGGACGCGGCGACGATAGCAAAGTCTGCAATAACAATGAACTAAGAACGGTAACAACATCAACAACAGGGATGGATTAAACGGTGAGTGGTATTCTTTTGACTGTGTTCTTGTTGGGGATGTTGGGATTTGAATGCTCACTTTGGTTCGCGGCCGTATCTATGGGTCGTTCGCAAATGCATATCGATTTCGGCAGGAATTCGTTTCCTGTGAAAACTTGAAGGCTTCTCGCGTCTTGCGTTTTCTTCTTTATTGAAGAGTGGACGTGGAGTTGGCCTGTTCGTTGGGGCGATTGGGCCGGATGGTAGGGTGTAAGTTACAGACAACCAGGCGATTTTGGTTTAGTTCTGAATTTGGGAGTTCAAAGAAAGTCAGAAGCTGGCTGAGTATGGCACTGTATTAAGATTGGCCGTCTGTTCTTCTGCAACAAAGCTTGATTTCTGCCTCGGTGCCTTCTCGCAGACTATTAAACGCAGTTCGAAGTCTCATGCAAATATATCGGAACCGCACTTGACTTTTTAGGCTTTCGAATGGTGTCTGGATTGTGTGTCCGCATCGGTAATGGCGGGAATTTTCGTAATCGGAGGCAAAGATCAGTAATCCTGGGAACGATGAAAAATTTAAAACCAAGAAAGGCAACGAACGTCACTCCCTATCGTAGATGGCACCATCTCGGGTGCGTCGCCGACATACTTCGGACGAAGAAGGATCAGACCAGCTCTATGCCTGTTGCCGTATTTCCCTAGCGCAAACGTCTTATAACCTCTGGTTTCCTCTCTCACACTTTGTCTTTCAGCTAGCTACGCAGCTGAACTTTTACTTCCTGGATGTAATTCAAGAATACCAACCGATTCTCACCACACTGAAGGTGACCGATACTGCCCACAGCACTTGTACCAGTACATCGCCAACCACCTGTGATTCCAACGCCAATTGGATCGACGTGCTTTGACATTGACACACACGCCGAAGATGGAAAAGACCTGTGTCGTCATTGTAGGCGCAGGGCCTGTTGGCTTGATTACGGCCTACCTCCTTGCTCGCCAGAAGATCGAGTGTATCGTCTTGGAGAGGCGCGAAGCCGTAACAAAGCACCCCAAAGCCCATACCCTCAACCCGGCGACGCTCGAGATCTTCCGCCAGGCCGGCATAGATGTCGCCTACATCCGGCAACATGCTGCCTCGGCCAGAGATGCCGGAGCGGTGCGCCTTGTTTATGGCCTAGCAGGTACTGAGGTTGGCTGCGTCCCCTACGAACGCCAGGACGACGAGGTGCTCAGCGTGACGGCCGAGCCTCTAGTGAACTGGCCGCAGCCAGAACTAGAGCGTCTGCTCGAGAAGGCAGTGACTGAGGCAGGCGTTGCCCAAATTCGGAGGGGATGCCAGGTCGATGCAGTCGACATCATGGACACAGAGGAATGTGGCTGCGTTGTCTCTTGGAGTAGGACTGGAGCAGACGCCGCCGCGGAAAAACATAGCATCCAGGCTGAGTTCGTCATCGGCGCCGATGGCATCAACTCGATTGTGCGGGACAAGACGGCCGGCATAGAGTTCGAATCCCTGGGACCCGGTCATGCCTACCAGTCGATCGTCTGTGAAGGAAGTCTGCGCTCCCTGATCCCGCCGGGTCGCGAGGCCATGCTCTACTTTTGCTTCCACCCAGAGCACTATAGTGAGTTCATCGCATACGATCTCGACTCTTGCTTCGTTCACGTCACGCCCACCACGGACCCTACATCAGCCGGTGGACAGAGCGAAGCACCATCGATCGAGGCCTGTCTGCCAGGTCTGCAATACTCAGAGGTGCTTCGTACCATTTGGGAGACGGCGCCGAGCGTTGCATCCTCGTACAGCGACGAGAAGCACCGCGTGTTTCTTGTGGGAGATGCCGCTCACAGGCTGCCGCCCCAGGGCGGTCTTGGTCTCAACACGGGTATCGGTGATGCACACAACCTCGTGTGGAAGCTAGCTTCTGTCCTCCAGGGGCAAGGCACCCGGCACCTTCTTGCCAGCTATACGCGTGAACGCAGACCCGTTGCCCTCACAAACCTCGACTACTCCAAGGCCAGCGAGACGGCGTTCTACTCCGTCGGTGACCCGGCTTTCTACTCCGTCAGTACAACATTGGTTGACCTCGCAGTTCAGTACCAAGAGGCGATAGCACAGGCGCCAGATCTCACCATGGATGCATTCCTCCAGCGACCGGCCAATTCGGCTGCGGCAGCGGAAGCGGCGGCTGAAGCGGGCAAGCATTTTGACTCGCTAGCTCTCCAGCTGGGATTCATCTACGACGACCCATCCAGCACCAAGGCTCTTCTTGACAACCCGACGGTATACGTGCCACGAGCGTGTCCCGGAGCAAGGCTGCCACACGGCATCATCAGTGACGGGCGGTCTCTCTTGGACCTCGTGCCCTACGATCGATTCACCCTACTGCACTACGACAATCCTGCGTTCGCATCCTGCGACTGGGCCATCGATGTGGCAAGCCTTGGTCTTCCCCAAAGTTGGTTTGACGTTGTCCCAGAAGTCAAGAGGCGGAAAGGGATCATTGTGAGACCAGACCACCGCGTCCTACTCCTCGTAGACAGTCTCAACCAGGCGGATAATGCGGTCAAGGAGTTTTTGGATAAGGGGAAATCCCTCGAAAATTGAGTATGCGCTTGAGAGATGGAAGACCGGAGTCTCATGCAAGTGAGGATCCTGCAATCGGGTAGGGCGCAGAGGTTGAAAAACTTGCAATACTTTTTTTTTCTTTTCGGAGGCTATTGGAATCATTCTACAAAGAGTAATCGGTGAGTTTTATTTTTTTTATTTTATTTTATTAAGTATCTCATCTATTGACACCGAATTCATTCCAAGTCGCCCACCGAAGCTCATTTCATTCTCAATACTTTGGCCCAAAATAGGCCCTAAACCCTACACGCTTCCTAGACGAGGATATCGATGCCATCGTATGCAAGCCCGTGTCCCTCTCGTTTTCGCAGTTTGAGTTATAGTTCGGAAGCACGTGGTGCCTAAAACGGATTCCCGCTGCAGGGGCAGTACTCACAAGGCGTCTTTGACAAGTAGCTCTGAAGTCAGAATTCCCCGTCATCGTTTCCTGTGTTGGGAATAGGCGCTCGTATCGCTCGTATTGCCCGGCGACCCCGGCGCTGTCACGCGCGTACTGCCATATTGGCACGTACATCTTGACTTGGGGGACTGCGTTGCCCAGCACTATCTGAAAGGCAAAGCAAAGACCGCAATACTTGCTATCCAGCTTATTGAGCGGCTATTCTAGGCTATTTATGTTATCCTGGGGGACGTACTTCATGTGCATGAGGAGGGACCAGACTTGTGGGAGAAAGTCGGCGGAAGAAGGGAGAAGGCGACCACCGAGCGTGAAGATGTGAAGGGCTTGGGCTAGGGCGAGTCAGTTGGCATGTGTATGGGCGTACACCTTGAAGCGAGGCTCTTAGTTGAGCGCCAGGCAGTCGATGGCGAGGAAGTAAATACTCATGTAATCCTCGCTATAGGAGACGAGAAACGTTTTGAGCAAATCCCATGCGGCCAACAATTCCTTATCGCCCTCAGCAAGTCGTATCGCGACAGACTCGGTAATGTTTCCCAGCTCCCGGCCTGTTGCGAGAGCTTTGAGCTGCGGAAAGATATATGCCTTCATGATGATACCCGCCTTTCCACTCTCGTCCTCATCAGGTTCGAGATCGAACCCGGTATAACAGATCAACCGTGGCAGCACACCAGAAGCAGCACCGCTACTAGCCTCCTTGTCGACCAACCACTCCTCCTCTTCGGCAGTAAGGAAGACAGAATCGACAAAAGCATTCAGCCAGGTATGGTGTGCGCCGCAAGACGATGGCAGACCCTCCAGCTTCTTGCGCAGTCCCTTCTGGCCCAGAAGACCACCGCTCGTAGTGCTTGGATATACTAGGGGCTGTGTCGTAAACCGCACGTTAGGCGTTTTCGCGAGACGAAAAGGCGACGCTCGCTTCGAACGGCGAGTGTTTGTGCGTCAGAATGTAGTGCAAATAGTTTTCCGCGCTTGGTGGCTGCTTGAGGCCGGGGACCACAGCCTCACGCAAGAACGCAAGATGGGAGTCCTGGATGTGAGCCGGCTAGGAGCCCGTCCAGCGCAGGAGCGAGGAGATGCTGTTGTGAGGGGTGGGCAGCCATGATGAGACTAGCGGACCTCCTTGACAAGCAAGAAACTGACGCGTCAAATTCATCGTAGACATTTTTCTGCGGGCCGCCATTACTGCGACAGTTGGTAGCTAAGTGGTGATTCTCCATCGTGAAGTTATTGGTGTTCATCATGCCATCCCGGCTGTCTGTCCAATCGATACTCGTCCTCGTGTCGGCTGCTTCCGCTTTGACGATCGCTTCCTCCCTTTCGGCCTCTAATAACCCGAGATATCTTCTTGAAGTCCATCTCACTCACTGCGTTCCGGTGTGTTCTGTGTATTGTGATGCCGAAGTTCGCAACGATTTGCCCTGTCAGACTGTCATTAGGTCGTCACCAGTGACATATCGCTCGCTTAGAAGCAGGGTGATGTTAAGGTAGACACAGCAAAGGGTCTCGATGAGAAAAAAAAGAATTAAAGAACGGATAAGTTTGAGAGGCACGAACTAAGTGATTTTCAGCCTTGGATCGCGAGTACGCACACAAGGTCGAGCAGACAAGGATGTTCAGGACATGTGAAATAGGGCTGCTACTTGAATGAGCGTTTGCGTCGCCCCGGGAGCATAAGAGAGCATGACCTCACAGGGCTGGTCTCGAAGTCTGAAATAAACCAGTCTGAAATAAACCTTCCATGCGGAAGACAGGGCTTCGTTGGGGTAGTCCGGCGAACCGGTGGGAGCATCAAAGTTCTGGGAGCTGTCAAGTTGAAAGGTCCACGGGCCCTCACCTTGCTGACAACGGTTCTTCGTAAGGCCAAGAAAGTCATCAAGGGCGGGGAACTGCCAATAATGTTTATCACCCACCATAACCTGAAATCGGGCAATTCAAGGACCTCATCGTCAACCAATCTGCTGTAGATACTGGGAGCACAATCACGGAACTCCGGCTACTCTACTATCACTGACTCTCTTCCTCGTCTAAACTTCAAAGCAACCTGTACTTACATCACTTGAACCCGAGCCGCCCGGTCGCAACCCTTGCGGAAAGTTTGCTGTCACCTGTACTATAGCAACGCATATCTCAAACACGAAACAACAATGACTTGCATATCTCAACCATGACAAGCCGTCCCGATGACGTCCACTTGCAATCACATTATCCCAGACCGAGGTCTTCAATCATGTTACCTGTGGAGAATATCAGACTCTTTATGTCGACTGAAACTCGGAGCACAAACACACAGAACGATCAATAGTCTGCCGATCACAGCCACCATAACCCCTACTTGCGAGAAAAGGACAAAAGCCATACCTTCGGTATCACGAGGGAAGATGGCCATTGCAGATCAAAAGAAATTTCACCTCAGTAATTTCATCTCAGTTCTCTCCCGGACATAGTAATCACCTCGGTAAATCATCCCATCATCCAACTGTCCTACTCTCCGTCTTTCAAGTCCATGGCCCATAACGTGATCACAACGGACCTTACAGATGTTGGATTCCCAAAAGATGCCAAGACGGAGTAGACCAGCGAGCGATTCGTCGCCTCCACTCCATCTCTCGAGGCGGCCGGCGTGTTGCCGATCATCCTCAAGGACCAGGCCCTCTGTGCCACCTACGCACCACGAGATTCAGCTTTTGCGAGAAAGTCGGGTAGGGCATGGGTCAGTTCGAGTACCTGAACCGCTCAGCCCGAGTGGCGTAACAGCTTCAACTTCTAGCTCGCCTCGCTGAGCGAGCACTTGCGCGGGCTGACTGGAGTTCCGGGGCCCCCCTGGGATGGGAACACACCATCCGGAACGGGGATGTGATTGTCGACATCGGCGGCGGGCTTGGCAGCTCGATCCAGGCCTTGCGTACCTACCTTTCCGACCGCCGTGACGACTTCGTCGGCGTCATCCAGGACCACCCCGGCATGATGAAGCACGCCATGGAACCCGAAGTGGCTGCTCAATGGCGAGTACATGATGCATCCGGCGAGCGGCGACGTCCCGCTGCCCGACGCACCCGACCCGACCCGTTGCTGGAGAGCAAGGCGAGTCAGGCGAGTTAGGCAAGTTAGGCGAGTTCCAGGCCATAATCTGATCTCGTACTTCAACCCGTCAGTCCAAAACGGTCGTCAGAGCAATTTACATGACTTGGCCAACGTTGCCAGAGCTGCTGGCGTGAAGATGAAGATTATCAGAGCGTGGATTCACCGTGGCTTGGGGGATGTGATTGGGTGGCGGTTGAAATGAGGGGGATATGTACATGCCGTGAGCTTGGAAATTCGTCCTACCAGGTTTCTCTCTCTTTCCTTTCCCCCCTTTGGTTCTCCATCTCATGAACCTTCACCTACTTGTCGACACAATTTCTTTTAGTTGAAGGTTTTAAGACTTGAATCCCATTGCCAAGTATTCCGCTAGGACGCGAAGAAGATATCTTCTACACTGTCTCAAGACATCGAGATCTAGCTTCTGAAGTGAGCCTAGAGCACCTAGTAGTCATAAGGGGGTTTGTCGGTCACCACGAATAACAGATTATGGGTACCCAAAATCAACTTTGATGAAGGCTTCAAAATTCCAGCTAAGCAGACTTCTTGGAGTTAGATTCCCATGAAAAACATTAGTCTTAAATACTAAATCCAATATTGGGGAGTTGCGCGTGGCCTTCGCATAACAAAATCTATGGAACCATCGCGATACCTTTCTTCGCCCGCACTGAACCTCTCTAGCCCACTGCCCTTCTCCTCATCTCCCTCCCCCTGTGTGTGCGTATCGTAAGTGTTGTTGTCCATGTTGTCGTCCCAGTATCTCCTATCACCACCCCCGAATGCATGACTGCCTCTGTTGACGGGTGATCGAAGCGATCCCAACACACTGGCCTGCATGGGCTGGAAGGACTTGCCCGTCCATTTGTCAGATTCCCGGGCATGTTTGAGCGAACCCTCGCCAACATCTCCTCGGCCTCCCTCCACCGCAAATCGGTTCCAATCTTCCGGTGGAGATTTTGTGCTACTGTGATCTTGGCCTGATGGTGATGATTTACCACCTTTATCTTTCTTGGGCTTGGGCACACGGGTGAAGTACAAAGCAAAAGCAGCCGCGGCGTTGAAGAAAACGAACACAAATAAGATTCCCAGGTCGCGCCACCGATTGCGAAACTCAACGTTCACCCCTGCCAGGACCTCATTTGTGTTGCTCGTCGTGCAGAAGGTGCAATTTTCCCTAGCGGCCGGATCAGCAAGATAACCGCCCGCACTGGAGATGTAGGTCTGCAGGTACTGGCCGCACGTCTGCCCGGCCGGCGGGTTTAGTTGCAGAAACTCGTTATTCGCGCATCGGATCTGCGCGTTTGCGAGGCTTGTTCCCAACAGCCCCTCGACAAGGTAGGTGAACGGGTTGAGGTGGTATACCCATACCCAGAACTTGGGCGGCGACGCGAGGATGCCGTTTAAGATGAACATCATGACGAACATAAAATTGCCGATTCCGGCGGCCTGATCGGCTGAGTTGAATGCTGCTCCCAACATGTGCGAAAATGTGCTGGCCTGCAGGAAGAAACCGAGCATAAACAGGAAAGCCAGCCCGCCGCGCGCAGCGGTGTCGTTTGTCTCTGCCGCGTTGCGATATAGTCCAACGAGGTAGTACCATGCCAAAAAAGCCGGCGGAGCCATGAGCCCGTTGGAGACCATCTCGACAACCACTTGACTTCCCAGAAACGCGGGCCACGAGTACGTGCGTGATTGCTGCTCGCGGCCCTCGTAGATCGTGCGCTGTGCCATGAAGATAGCCAGGATCTGCTGCATCAGGTTCAGATGCGTCGTGAGGAACATGAAGACGGCAATGGTCTGGATCGTGATGCCCACTTGCGTGTTGGGCAGGTTGAAAAGCGAAAGGCCGATGAAGAGAGCCGCGCCCACCGTCAACAGCAGCTTTGAGTAGATGTAACTCGGGGTGCGCCAGTAGTGTAGGGCCAGACGTTTTGTCACTTCAGCGAACTGGACAGCCAAAGGAGCGGCGAAAGGGGGATCGTCCTCTTGCAGCTGTTTAGCTAGGTGATGGTGTTTTGAGCGCTGTCCGCTCCCGCCGTTCTCTTTCAGTTGGGCCAGGTAGGCCTTGACCTCGTGGAACTCTTTGCTCTTCCGCCATGTCTCGGGCCAGTCCACGCCCTCGTTACCGCTGGCATGGGTTTGTTCGATGATGTACTCGGCTGGGTTTTGCCCCTTTTTGGGCTCTGGCCCGCCATTGCGGACGAAGTAGTCTATCAGAACGTTGGCGTGGCGTCCAATCTGGCCAAAGTAGACGGTACGTCCACCTCGAGCAAGGAGAAGGAGCCTGTCGAACCGTTCAAAGAGCTGTTGTGCGTCATGTCAGTAGTGCACGGGTAATGGTCGAGAGAAGGATAAACCAGGTGGGAAAGAAAGAACTCACAATCGCCGACGGCTGATGGATCGTGCACAGAATCGCTTGGCCGTTCTGCCTCAACGTCTCGAGCAAAGTGCAAATCGACAAGCTGGTCTGCGAATCCAAGCCCGAGGTGGGCTCATCCAAAAACAGAAGAAGCGCAGGACGGGCGGCCAGCTCGACACCGATAGTCAGCTTTTTTCGCTGTTCAACATTCAGGCCCTCTCCAGGCACGCCGACCACGGCATCTGCATACTCTCCCATGCCCAGAATCTCAATAACTTTGTCGACGTATGCGATCTTTTGCTTACGGGAAAACCGGGCTGGCTGGCGGAGGATAGCGCTAAAAGTGAGGGCCTCACGCACCGTCGACGTAACCAGGTGCTCGTCTTGTTGTTTGACATAGCCCGTCTTCTGCTGAAAGGACGCGTCGCGCGGGGCCCCGTCGACGAGCATCTCACCCGTCACGACGCCAACGGACAGGCGCGAGGCGAGGGCGTCGAGAAGGGTGGTCTTGCCGGCGCCCGAGACGCCCATGAGCGCAGTGAGCGTTCCCGGCTCGCACCACCCGTCCACGTTATCCAAGATGCGCTTCGTCTCTTTCTTCTTCACCTTGATTTCGTAACAGACGTTATTCCAGTGGAAAATGGCCGTCTGCCGGTCGATGCCCAACTCGTCATGATCGTCATCGCCGTTCACACGATCCTCAAACCTTTCCCTCTCCTCCGACGGCCAGTTCCAGGGTTTGTTGGGAGAATGTGGGTTTGTGCTGACCGAGTCCGCATCGTAGTAAGCCCTTCCGCTTCTCAGTGTCGTCGGAGAACCCCCATCATGGTACGGATCCATGCCCGCCATCTTACTATAGCCACGTACTCTTTTCGGGAAGACGGGAGTAGAAGGAGTGACGGGTAGAGACGTCATGGGAATGCTCCTGCTCGTGTTGGGCGCCTCTGTCTTTCCCTTGGTGATGTGGTCCTCGGCGTCTCTTGGTCGCCTCATTGGTACTTTTCCCCTGGGGAACACAAGCATCTCTCCTTTGCTCTGTGTTCTGCTCACCAACTCCGTGGCAATGAGGTGTAGCAGCAAGTAGCCCGTCCCAAACACGAAAATGAGACCGACATTGCGCCATCGATGAGTGTCCGAATACCCAAACGCACCGGCTATATAGGTGCTCCCATCGACGAACGTGGCGCCCGGGGCCGCCCCCTGCACGGCACAAACGCGCGTGCCCGCCATCATTCCCGCATCGTCATATGTCGGGCCTGATGGAATAAAGGTCTCACAGGGGAACCTACGTCCGTTGCCAAGCTCATTGATCATGAGAGCCTCAAACCCATACGCCACGGGACTGGCCTTGGAAATCCACTCGGCGTACGTCTTGTAGTACATGGGCGGGACGGCGAATCCCGTGTAGAGCGACAGTGTGAGCAAGACTATGGTTGACGGAGCCATGGCAGCCGTATAACTCTTGGTGACAGAAGCAATGAGCCTGAAAAGCAAGCTCACGGAGATCGTCATAGCGAACTGAACCAAAACGAAAAACCCAAAGGCCCCGGCTTCGGTGCGCAAATTGCATATCCAGTAGAAGAGGGTGTTCACCGTGATAGCGTTGAGCACCTTGTACGGCATGCTCATAACAAAGTCCGCGACGGCCTCAGCCGAGGCATGGTACAGGGCATATCGTACATGCTTCTCGACGATGGCGCGCTTGGCGTACAAGGCCGCGACCTCGAGGATGCAGCTAAAGGCATTGATCAGCGCGGCTGTGAACAGCAGTGTGCTGCGCGGCTTCATAGACTCGGCCGTGGTGGGCAGCCTGACGAAGATGCTCGAAACAATCAGAGTCTGGAACATATTGATGACGAGCATCGCCACCGTCATCTGCGGCGAAGCCTTGAGCAGCGCGAGAGCGCGCCGCAGACACAGCGTGACCTGCTGGGGGTACGACAGTGTGAAGGGCGACTTCCATCGCTGCAACGCCGACTGGTCGTTTTTCTTGCTTGCCAAAAAGTCGGCGTAGTGTGTGCGCGAGCCGCTTAGGGAAAAGGATGAATCGTAGGCGTCCACTTCCTCGATGGCCCGGCGGCGGTGGCTGCTCGTCCGCCACGCTTCGGCGAACTCATCGGGGGTATGCGGGACCCTTGCTTCACGGCCGGGCCTGATGATGCCCTCACGCTCGGCTGGACTGGTCATGGACGTCAAGAAGTCCGGCGTCGTCTGGTTTCTTGGGCAATTGAAGCCCAGCCGCTGGAAGTAGGCTTTGGCTTCCGTCGTTTTGCCATAGTAGATCTGTCGTCCCTCGTAGAGAAGCAGGACCTTGTCGAACAGCTCGTAGGCCTCTTGTGGGCTCTGATAGATAGCTACCGCGCTCGCCATGCCCATGATGTCGCTCTGAGTGCGCAGGGTCTTGCAAAGGTCGACCGTTGCGGCGCTGTCAAGCCCACGCGTGCTATTGTCCCAACACTGGATCGGCGCGAAGCTCAGAGCCGCCTCGGCGATGCTCACACGCTTGCGCTCGCCGCCCGAGACGCCGCGTACCGTGTCGGCGTCGGTACCGCCGACGGGCGTCTGCATCGTGTGCAGAATCCCTAACATGGCCATAGTCACGTCGCGCACCCGCCGTGCGTACTCGTCCGCCGAGAGTCCACCGGGCCGAGTCTTGGGCGTCCTCGCCCGCGCCGCAAAGAAGAGCGTGTCCGCTACCGAGAGCGCCGGGAAGTGAACGTCCTCTTCGGCGGTGTAGATGGCATCGCCCCTGAAATAGCGCTTCATCTCGTCGGCACTGACGCCGCGATAGTTGAGATGAGCGTTTTCCGCCACCCGCGTGCCTTGCGTGTCACCCGCAATCGTTCGCAGGAAGGTCGAACACCCGCTGCCCGGCGGACCCAGCACACACAACATCTCGCCGTCTTTTAACACTCCCTCGAGGTCATGAAGAATGCGCACCTGTCGACGCTTCATGCGCAATAAGCCACGCACAGCCCCCACGGCCTTGAGCCACCACGCGTTGCCCGCAGTCTGTTGGTATGCCGTGTCGGCCCCGTAGCCCGAGACGGTCAGATTCCGGAATGCCACGCCCGCCTTGCGCACATCGCAGCTTTCGGAGCGGAGGCGATAGAAAGACTTGGCCCACTCCCGGGCGTCGAAATTGGCGCCAAAGGGATCGAGGGGTCCATCCTGCTTTGGGGGCTGCAGAACGCCAGTAGAACCGTCTTGGTTCATTGAACTTGAGCTGTTGCCGCTCTGTTGTTGATTCTCGAGAGACAACTTGGCGATTTCAACGAGGTCGGTGATGGCCTTGTACTCGTCCGCAGACATGTGAACGGATCTGGGCCGGTCGTCGCTGGGGACAACGCCCGGATAACTGATGAGGGAGGAGCGATGGCGAGCCCGACCCGAGGATGATAGCACCGGCCGCCCGTTCTCAGCCATGTTGTCGGTGAGGGGTGGAATAGCCGCCTCTGCTGACCGAGTTGCGGGCCTGTGGGTGCAGCTGCTGATCCCAGTCTTTGAAACAGTTCACTTGGTTCAATTACGGCCTCTCAAGACGATTGAACCGAAGAAGAAAACAATAAGAAGCTTGAGGGGAGATGTAACGTCGATCCTCGGTATGTTAGATGGCACAGAATAGATTCGAATTTCGAAATACAGTCACAACAACCACGCCTTGCTAGCGCTCAAGACATGTGCTTAAGGTGTAAACGCCTAGTGCCATTCAACCTTTAATATCTCCAGCAGAGTGCCGGAGCCTATCTCGACGAATGTTCAGATGGGATCCACGAGGCGGCGAACTGGAGTCCGCCGCATCATTGGCCAGAGTCCTCTCCCTACTGCCCAGCACCATGATGGAGATGAAACCGACTCTGAGCCCTGAAGCGGCAATAGAAGGAGTTGGCTGAAGTCTAGGCTAGGTAACCATGTCTGTAGGTTGACATGACGTGTAGACAGCTGAAGGCAAGAGATGCGAGCACTCGGGATAGGGGTCCCGACTCAGCTGTCAAAAGACTGCCCAGGCATCCCTACGTGCAATAAACTCTACAGCTCGTAAGCTCATAATTACTAACGGCCAACGAACTCTATGGAAAACTCTCGCTGGTCTTGCATGTGCGCCGAGTCCCGAATGCCAAGAACAACTGCTTCCCCGACATGCGAATTTGTCGAATACGGAAACTAAACTGATGGGAGCACTGATGACGTACCCGTCCTGCCGCATGCTCTCTCAGGAGGCTAAGATGACATGTAGGTCAATGGATGCATTAAAGTTTTCTTTCCGTAACCTAGGCCATACTCTAGGGATTTAGCCGTAGTGGCCAGAATGACAACATGAACTTTTACGTGCGCTTGTGCGCTAAACCTACATTAGTAAGAAGTGCCGATTTACCTTATTTCAACATCCTTTCCTCCTGTTTTATGCTACTCAATAAATACTAGTCAAAACCAGTGACACTGATCATGAGTTACAGCTGCCCAGTGGGTTGAGCGTTCCCGGTGAAATCAGGATGCGTCTCCTCCACTCGGAGACTGGGGTGGGGTGTATGCATGCGGCGCTTGTTGGTACTGCAATCACGGAGGTTCTATTGGATTTCTACTTTGTTGCCCGTGAGTTGACCAGGAATTGGTATGAGATGCTGCGCACCAAAGAGCTTACATGATAACATGACAACTTCAATCTCTCGTCAAAAGATCATATTTCAAACATCACAATCAGAGGTTCCCGTGACATCGAGTAATTTAGATCAATTCAACTGTTACGCAAGCATAGTTTTGTTTCTACTCAAACAATATGGGTTCTACTGGGCCTGTTCAACTTGACGGGGTACCAACTTCACCCACAGTGGGTGCTTATCCCAGATCCCGTAACTGTTCTGGTTCAGCCAGTCGATCCCAGGGTCAGCTAGTTCTAGGTCGAAATTATACAATAAATTGGCCAGGATGAGCCTCATCTCAGGATATGCAAGGCTGCGTGAATACTGGTCAATAATTACCACTCTCACTCATGGCGCAATGGGAGAAGGCACTTGGGTGTGATAGAAGAAGACAAACTCACTTCTTGCCAATACAATCTCTCGGCCCAGCCGAAAACACCTTGACACACTCTCTCCGATCCCCGGCATACTTGACGTGCCGGTCATTGTCGTCCAGCCACCGCTCCGGCACGAACTCGTCGGGATCGGCGAAGTTGTCCGGATGATGGGCGATCGCGTACAGCGGAATGTCGACGCGCGTTCCCGCCGACACGTAACGACCGCAAATGACACGACCCCCGCGGGGTACCATGCGCGGCATGGGCGTTGGCGCGGGCGGGTAGACTCGCATGGCCTCCTCGATGCACGCGTTGAGATACGGCAGCTTGCGCAGGCCGGTGAAGGTCATGTCTTCCTGTGGGTTCTTGATGGCAGCGTCAAGCTCCGCACGCAGCATGGCCATCTTGGCCGGATGTGTGAGCAGGAGGTAGCTCAAGGCCGACGTGGCGGCTGTGGTGGTCTCGGTACCGCCGATCATGAATGTCGCGGCGTTGGAGTACATTTCGGCCCGCGTGATGCCGGGCCGCTTCACGCCGCCGCTGTTCTGCATGATCATTGACCAGATGTCGGTGCCCGAGTCATCACCGCGATCCAGACGCTTGTCGACGCGGTCCATCGAGAAGCGATTGTGCCGTTCTCGCCGCTTACGACTGCCGCCCCAGATGTACTTGAGGAGCAGCGGCCCCAGTGGGGGATGCCATCCCATCATGCCCATGCCGAGCGTGACCGTCTTGATGGTCGAGTAGGTATCGCGAACCCACTGGCGCGCCGACTGGTCGCTCTCGAGCATGCCGAGCGGCTCGCCGTACATGAGGTCGCCCATGATGTCAAAGGCCAGGTAGCTTAGCCAGGTCACGAGATCGACACGGCCCTCTACCGAGGAAGAAGCAGGCTCCGCATCCTTGTCGGCCAGCTTGCTCATCAAGTTGCGGACATGGCCCTGTATGAGAGTCTCCTGTTTGAGCACGGCACGGTCGGAAAAGGCATGCGAGAAGAGGCGCCGTTGCCGCTGGTGGCCCGCGTCGTCGGCGCGTACGATACCCTTCTCGGGTGCCGCCATGTCCGGACCGAGTCCGACGAAGTCTTTTGGGATGTCGCCACCGCCGCCAGCCTTGGCATAGATGTCATGCCAGGCATCGGGATGGGTGTAGCTAAGCTCGTTCGGGCCGATGCGGACAATGTGGCCGTACCTTTTGTGGAGGAGCAGGAGCCACCGGTGGTTGGAACCGTCAGCGCGGTGCCACAGCGACGTGACGGTGGTGATACGTGCGAGTAGGGGACCTGGGTATCCCGCCAAGGGATGGAGAGTCAGGTAGTAGATGGTGCGTAGGGCAAGAACGCCGAGAATGACCGTGCCGGTGCTCCAGAGAAGCCTCTGGAGGTCTGGCAGGTTGGTTGGGTTAACGTTGAATTGTAAGTCGCGGATCATGATGCCCTTGTTGGTGAGCTCTCGATCGAGCTGCTGGTTGTTTTACGACTGGCGACCATTCTTTGTCCTCGTTCCTACAAGTGTTAGTTATGCTCCTTAAAACAAGACGAATACGGAGAACGCCGATGATGAGGGTCTGTCGCCACCGTCACGGCTGCTGAACATGACATGCCGCAACGCCAAGTTAACATGGAAGGCTTGAGTCATGACCCGAACAAGCCGAGAGTGAGCATCCTGGAATAGGATTTCCCCAAAGCCCGGGGAGAGAGCCGGACTCCAGGCCTGGGAGTGCCGTAATTCCCAAGATCCAACTTAGAGACGGCGTTTTGACATGCAGGGCTGACAGCTATGCGGCTAAATCCTCTTGGCCTTCTTCCTCAGTTGATCCAGGGACATCGAAGCTTTTTCACATAATTCCCCGAGTCAAGGACCAGGTATTGGCCAATTCCCTTGTCATGTACGTCAAGGCGGGATTCAGGCGCGGCCATAGACCCGGCTCTACTCCCCGCTGTCCGGATACAATTGAAAGTTTGGAGGAAAGACTTTGCTAAGACGTAATGTGGCAGCGCTCGAACGAGCTGTATTCTGTGGAACCATCGTTTTCGTTTTTCTTTTCTTTTCTTTTGATCCCCCCTTTTGAATTAGGCTTTCGGGTCCTTACCAAGTCTATGGGACCATATGTGGTCATGTCATGTCAGGCAACTTCTAATCGGGCACGTGCAGGATCGCCTTGCGCACCTGAAATGGACATACATGACATACCCAGCTGGATGTTCGGACGATTGTAAGCCAGCCCGGATTTTGGCCATATCGAGCCTATCGAGACTGCTTGGCATCACCGGAAAATAGCGTGATGTCCTTGTGCCGGTCCGATGAGTACATCATCAATTCGATGGGTACATCATCAACCCGATGGGTACATCATCAACCCGATGGGTACATCATCAACCCGATGGGTACATCATCAAATGAAGAATATTCCCAAATTGAAACCTTAGTGCGAGGATAGCTGAGGTTATTTCGAGTTGACATGCAGGTTAGAGAAACTTTGAGACACTTTCATGTGCATACTACGTGAATCGTGATCAAATTGACAACTTGTGCCTCTCTGGTTGTGGACGCATTATACATATATGGAAGCTTACCAACCACACCGTTTGATCTGTCAAAGAAAGAACTTAGATTCCCAATCTATCCAGCCATCTTTCGCGGTCTGGAACCGTTAATAAACCCTCTCCTGTTTTGTCTTGCTGCAATAACGCATCTGTCCACTTTGCTTTCGGATATCTCCCCTTGCACCACCATGTCTGCCTTTCAACAATCTCTGACACCCTCCCCGTCTCCGCCTCCTACGTCACTCACAGCTTCTCGTTTGTGGAAGAAGCCACGGCAAGATGTGGCCAAGCATACGAGATCATCATCAATACCGCCATCAATGTTCCTGAATGTACCCAAAACAGCAGCCTTCGGCCTCGTCACACCGCCAGACACTCCAGAGAAGAATGAACATGCCACGGCACCCACAACCGAGATTGATTGCCCGGTGTCTAAGGCCAGCTTTCTGCTTGCCCAGGCCTCTCTGGCAACGAAAATGTCCGGTGGCTTATCAACAACCGAGTTCAAATTTTGGAGCCCAAGTCCACTTCCAGTGGGATCGCAAACACTACGTTTCGGCAAGGGCCTCGACGGTTGTTTTAATCGCACCAATGGCTTCCTAGGAGGCGAAGCACAAGTATTGCCAAAGTCCTTGGAGGCATGGGAGGCGGTCCATGGTAGTCTGCCGCGGCTACTCCGCGCCGGACGACTGCGTCAAGCTGTCGACAGTTTGGGTTGCCCCGCGGCAGGAGGAAGAAGCCCATGGGATGAATTGGAACAACGCCATCTTGCGCGAGCCGCGCTCGTGCTGAGCGCGCTGGCTCACGCTTACAAGTATGGCGAGAATCAAAGCAAAAACAAAGATGACAACGGAAGACCCCAGTTACCGTGCCATATCCTTGAGCCATGGGAGAGGGTTTGTAAGGAGCTGCGGAGAGCCTTTACCGGACGGGTACGTACGGACTGATGTCGTCAAGCCACTCACCTACCTATACGGTACAAGTAACTGATTTGGCATAATAGGTGCCCGCCGACGACGTTCTTAATAACGCCTTGGGTAATGCTTCCTTCAATCTAAGCAGCACCTGGTTCGACCTTCCTGAGGAGAGGCTCTCCCCGGGGCTTCAAGGTACGATGGAGGCGACTTTTGCGCCTGCGCTCTCTTCCATGGCCCTCGCGCAGAGCAGCGTGCTAGCCAACCAGCCCGGCCAGGTCGCACGTTGCCTGGAGAGTTTGGCGGCACGCGTCGTGAAGTTGGCTCAAGTGTTCGAGGCTATGACGCCGCGCGACACAGCGCACTTTGACCCCGTCGTCTGGATCAAGACGTACCCCGCCATAGGTCACGCAGTAATGCCCGGCGAGCTTGGAAATAGCGGCGTCGATGCGCCGCTGTTCCATGCGCTAGACGTCTTCATCGGTCGCCAGGATGTCAAAGGTGATTTGAGGGGGATGCAGAATGATCGACGGGCCACGCTGCCGGCAAACATTCGCGCCTTCTTGGATGCCCTCGGTGATAGAACCGCGAGTGTCAGGGACTACGTCGCTGCTGCGCGTGCTCGACAACTTGACGAACATCTGCCCCGCGAACAGAGGTCGCAATACCGGCGTCTGTCGGCGGCGTGGGACGGTCTTTTGCAAATGTACGTGTGGTTCCTCGAGCGGCACCGAGTCAAGGCTGTTGGCATCACGGGCGTGACACTGAACACGGGTCGACATTCGACGAGCAGCGGTGTCAAGAGTGAAGACCAGGGAAAACCTGGAACGGAAGTAGGAAAGCCAAAGATTCGTCCCGAGGCCATGCTCAGCATGCAGATGAAGAAGGGCATGGCGTCTCGGCTCGGCGGGCGACCGCAGTGGCAGGACGCGCGGGTAGAGTCACAAATCGAGTATGAGGGCAGCGTCGAGGTGTCAATAAGGCTGGATACGAACCTGCCACTTGAGCCGGGTGATCGAGTCCAAGTCTGGCCGCCGAGGAAGAGGAAGATTCTCAGAAGAATGTCTTCCCACAAGCGACGTTTGCAAGCCTCCCCATCGCCTGCCTCGGAAGACCGTGAAGCGTCGTCAAGCGTGAGCGAGAATGATGCGGAGCCGAGATTCTATTCCATCGCCCGTGTCATACCAGATGCGGCTGATGGAGCGACAGACTCAGGAGAAGGAGGAGGCGGTATGACCATCACTTTGATAGTAGGTCAGCACTCCCCCGAGGGATTGGTCTCCTCGTTTCTCGGCGGCGCCGCTCCAGGCACACATCTGCGCCTTCGCCCCTGGCCTTTTCCACGTTTCCGCCAGCCACGCGACTTGACCGTGCCGCTGGTTCTGGTCGGTCAGAGCACTGGCGTCGGCTCCTTGGTAGGCTTTTTGCACGAGCGGGTAGCACGGGCACAACGGCTCGACAAAAGCCAACATGACATTGGTGAAGTTCAGCTTCTTGTCGCGGCTAAAACACTTCGCCATGTCCCCTGTTCACTCGAAAGCCTGGAGCAACTGACGAAGGCCTTGCCATTGACAGTCGTCTTGGCTCTCAGCCAGGAGTCGCACCTCATGGTCCGTGATGGGACCTGGACTCGGCTTCCTCAGGGGAAGCGGCATTTAACGCGCCATCTGGTAGACTACCGGGACACCGTCCAGCGGCTTGTCAAGGAAAAGGGCGGTCACGTTTTCGTCTGCGGCAGCTGTGACTTCGGGGCTACTGTGATGAGAAGTCTTGGACTGGGTCAACCGCGACAGCGACAGCGACAGCGACAGCGGCAGCAGCAGCAGGAGGAACAGCAACAACAAGCACAAGATGCAAATGACGACTTCTACAACATCAACTACACAGAAATACCCTCCCCTCCCGCATATTGGGGCCAACTGCACCAAGATCTTTTCACGACGGTGAACAGACCTTCGCTGTCACGGTCTTCTTCCTGCTCCTCTGTGCACTGCTCATCCTCATCCTCGAAAAGGCCTGAAGACACTCCTATCAGCCCCTTCGAGCTGGCGGCCCATAACTCCATTACCTCGTGCTGGACTGCCATTGACGGAACAGTCTACGACATGACGCCGTTTCTTTCGATGCACCCGGGAGGACCCAAAACGCTTCTTGAGTCAGCAGGCACCATTGCCGACCAGCGTTTTGCTGAAACGCACGGCGGGCCGCACGCGCAGGAGATCAGAGGTTATCTGCGTAGCTTCGCCATTGGGCGCCTGTCTACAGCCATCGGACACTCTGGCGAGCAGACTACCCCGGCAAAACTCCTCGATGCTTTAGTAAGGATGCAAAATGCGCTGACCAATAACACCGCCTTCGACGCAAGCCGTGGACCGATTCCCCTTTACGTATACGAAGATGCCCTGTTGGTGTTTGCCGATGGCCTAGACGGCGTTGTAGGCATCCTGTCAGGCAATGCCGCGGCTGTTTCCGCTTCGGAGATGAAGAAAACCGTGGAAGACACGCAGGCGCGTTTGAGAGAGTCTTTCACGATTCTGAAGGATCGATGCAAGAGCTACCTGGCGGCTGCTGGCTCCAGCCCCTTTTCCTCGATCCTGTTCGATGAGAGCGAGCGCTTGGTTCAAAAACTGCACATGGAGGTTATCTGGAAGGTGCATGCTGCGATTGATGCTTTCAAGAACGGTCTGAAAGGAACTCAGGCTGAGGCAAGTTTCGGCAGCACTGATGGCATTTGTGATGCATGTAACGACGAATATTTGGATGCGTTGAAGCGTGCCTTGGAGAAGTTTTGCATTGGTCTTACTGTCCTTACCGAAGAGATCGGGCAACGGACTCTATGTCTAGAGAAACATATCTGCGCAAAATGACCCACGACGTCAAAAATGCTTTCTAAGTTACGTGCTCATTAGATTGTTAGAACTGTATACAGAACTAGTTAGCGTCCCCATTGCAATAGAAATCTTGATGTTGATTACCAACCCTGCGCAAAGCAGTCGACGCAAAGACGATCATCATTATACTGGGCAATTGACCACTTACAGTAGCGATGCTGAATATCTAGGCTGCTTCGATGTCGAGATGCCCTCAAGTTGGTTGACATAAGCCATACACCGTTGCCTGATGGAGCTACGCGGCATTGGAGGGACCCTAGTGGATCTAGGCGTTAGTTCGGACGACATCTTGACTCCCCGATCGTATGAGTATGAGATCATTTCACCATTAGAGGTCGTCCCATGTACGTTTTCGTATTGCTAGGGAGCCTCTGAGCATGCAACGCCTCGCAACGCGCACTCTGTTGGTCCGAGAGTGATCACTAACCAGAAGCTCTACGATTCCTTATTAAGTCTCCACAAAATTAAATAGAAAGTCGAAGCGGAGAAGCTATGCTTTTCTTAGTCTCAAATTCTCAAGTAACGAAACGCGTTACGTCAATACGCCCAAGCTGGTACGATGTCGCCGGGACCGTCGTCACACAAGTGTATCTGGGGGTGTGCGGGGGTTTCATTAGAATGACGCACAATTGCATTCAGGCGCCAGGGTTCCCGATTCGTCCATCCCATGGAGTATAATCCTGCCGTCCTCCCCGAAAAATATAATTTGGCAGATGCTTGCGAAGATCAGATATTACCTAGTGTTGATGCACTGAACCTCGGTTGGAAACAGCCGAGCTTAGGACGCTCATTTTTAACCGACCACCATGTCTCAGATTACTCACGTCTAACCTTCCCATACTCCAAGATCCTGAGTTTGAGAAACATCACTCTAAACCACAAATCCATTGGGGATTCGGTGTCTGCTCATTGTGCCTTCAACACGTCGGCGGAATCAACTCGTCTACCAAACCTATATCATGTCCCGGTTCGACATCAGTGACGCGGACCTAGCTAATCTCAACGACAAGGTCGTTCTTGTCACAGGTTGTCCTGCCCTTTAAGAAGGTTACGATCGTCGCATCGCGTTCTAGCCGATAGTCATGTTCTCTTACCCAATCTACTCATCCTTTAACTCCGTCATTCAGTCCAATCACAGCTGAAGCTACCCCCAGATTGAAATGAGCCATTCACATGCAAATGTATAAAGATACTTGCATGGAGTTCAGATTACTCAACCGTCAAAGTAGCTAACATCTTGATTCGTAGGTGGCTCTTCGGGCATCGGCCTTGGAACAGTGAACCTCCTTCTCTCCTGTGGCGCCCGCGTAACAAGCGTTGACTTGAGTCCGCCTCTGTCCGCCTTGAAAGAGTGTTCTTCATTCACCCACGAAACCTGCAATGTCTGCGACTGGGAGGCTTTGCGCAGCGTATTCCAAAAGACGGTGGAGCGAGAAGGCAGGCTTGATGCAGTTTTTGCAAATGCTGGTAATTCTGTCTTTGATTTTCCTGCAAGGAATGACTTTTGCAAATCCTAACACGCTCTGTTCACCGGGCCTCTAGGCATCAAACCACGCACAAGATTCATCGATGACGAGTTCGATGCCGCAGACGGACAGCTCAAAGCTCCAGATATTACATGTGTGGAGGTAAATCTTTACGGCGTTATCTCTACGGTCAAACTCGCTGTGCATCACATGCGCAACCGAAAGACTGATGGCAACATTGTCATCACTGCTTCAGTGAGCTCCTGGACGAGGTTTGGCGCAGTGGACTACAGTATGTGCACGTCCTCTCGAGGCTTGCCGGCGGTGATTTGACAGCTTGTCTTAATACCTTGATCACATTCGTGAGACCAGTCTCCATATTGATGTGAACTGACGAATCCTCCAAGCTACATCCAAGCACGCCATCCTTGGCTTCATGAGAGGCCTACTTCCACACGTCTACACTCTCCCATCTCCCATTCGCATCAACTGCATCGCGCCGAGCTGGACCCAGACGGGAATGGTCACAAAGGAGATGGTAGCCCCAACTGGTTTCAACCTCAGCACCCCCGAACAAGTCGCGCGATCGGTAGGGATACTGATGAGCGACCGAGATAGGAACGGCCAGGTCATATTCGTCGATGGCGGGAAATACTGGGAAATCGGGAAAACACTAGAGGCAAACGGGGTCGGGAGTTTCGTGGGCCCAACGATGCCGGAGGCCAGCGCCCAGGGGACGGATTGGGATAGATATGTGGAGTTTTGTCGCCGGCTGAACATTGCACTCGGCATGGCTTAGGCATGGTTAATGTTTGTAGTTTCGTAGGTCCATGAGGGATATTGAATGAGGACCTCTGTGATCCGCCTGGTAACGAAGCCAATACGTCGATGAGTGGGCGGCCGAGGTCTTGAGATGATGATCACTATCAATGCCATCAGAGTTCTACTTGGTGTCCACATCGCCTCATGCGCTCCCGCTTCTTCGGAGGCTGCTGGCGTCAAGGTCTCTTTAGAGTTATATGGTTTGGGGCGTTGATCCAGGGTTCTAAACTCCTGCGGGATCTTCCAGGACAACTCCTCGTATCGGGTGCGTGGGCTGGTTACCGCATCGGAAGGATCCATGTCATGGCTTCACATTCGAGGTCTGTAGCTGCTCCGGCAGACACCTTCTCTAGTTGGCGAGTCGTCTGAACTAAGTTGATAGAGGATGAGAGCCTCCCGCTGCATGACCGGCCACAGCCAGTCCGCAGCGTCGAAATCACAACTCATGGCTGACGATATGCCTCATCATCACCCGGCCATTTGGGTGGTGCGTCTCGGTTCGCCGGAGCGCCTCTTGTTGAGCAACAGCATGGCCAGCGATAATGATGAATAATTCGATATTTAAGATGTATACGTAGCTAAAATGACATACAAGCGCAGAAACATAAAAAGGGAAGGAACAACATATAACTAATACTAATATTAAATATTTAGGTGCGAATATAGGCACGAGAACATCCAGGGTATGCGCATATTACTTATATAATATAGGTCTACTTAGCTTAATATACCCCCTTAGATCTTAAAATAAAGCTATTATGAGATCTAGACTTATATAATTACATACTTCTTATACTCCTCTACTATAATATATATTATACCTCTACTATAGTTATTATAATTAATTTAGGAGGCTTAACTAATTTCTTTAAATGTCCCTAAGTCTATTATTGACATAATATAATTACTAGCTGTAATATTTAGCTAAACTAAATACTTAGATTATAATAACTTTAGTTATAAACTTCATGAATTACTTTACTAATTAAGAGCTTCAAAGATCATCAAATAAATAACTTTTTGATTAAACTACTATTACTGGAAATTAATCAGACTTTTAATAATTAAGCAATAGGATAGCTAGTAGTTATATTAAATAATTCAATATTTTAGATATATATATAGCTAAAATAACACTTACTCGCATAAACATAATAAAGAAAGGAATAACATGTAACTGATGCTAAGATCGCATATTCAGGTGCGAATATAGGCACCGGAACATCTCGGCGAGGCTCCCGCCGGTAAGTGGGCGAGAGTTCTGTTCGTCTATCGGTTTTCCACGCGACCTGCCCCGAGATCTATCCCACCATCTGCAAAGAAACTTGATTGTGATAAGATCATTATGTACCGCAGTGGGTTTCGGCGTCAAAGACGTTCCGCACTGTAAAGATATCTTGGATTTTCAATCTTGTTGCCGTCATGTCGAACCGAGAATCAAAGTGCAAATGACCCAGTATACAAATTCGTTCTTCACTAGGACGGGCATCATTACCGAACTTCCCTGCTGGGATGTGGGGTGGAGGAGGCATGGACTGACTACCCATTGCGGGTATGCCGATGAACCTCGAGATAAACGCCTGGATTTCGCCAACGTGTCGGTCACTATTTCTCTCTCGCCACACGTTATCTGAAAGTGCTCATTGATGATACACGCCGAGCGTCTTATTGTTCTCTCATCCTCACGCTTCAATCTCGGCCACGATACACAACATGCCTCTCGCAGTATTACCAGCTTTGGTCGAAGACATCCCCCGGGTCTACGACGTCCAGTTCGCCGCTTTCAAAGAGGAAACCATCATGAGGTTTCTGTACCCGAATGGAGGAGACCGGGAACTTAACACAAAGGGAACCATTGAGTGGTGGAATCATGACCAGATCGGCCATACCGTGAAGTGCGTCGAAACCGATACCGGCAAGATCGTGGGCATGGCGTCGTGGGACATCTTTTAATGACCGGGCGAGGAGATCGCGTATCAGAAGCCTGAGGGGATTCCCTGGCTCACTGGTGACGACAAAGTTCGTTGCGAGCGCATACTGGTGCCCGTGTGGGATATGCGACTCAAGTTGTTTGGTAAGCGCAGGTATATATATAAGCTCGCCTTCTAGGAATCTCATCATGACAAACTGCGACTCACCCCTAATTAGACCTTTCCCCCATAGCTGTTGATCCTGAGCACCAGAGACAGGGAATCGGAAAGAAGCTCATGCAATGGGGTGCCGACGTTGCTGACCAACAGGAGCTCCCTATTTACACTGAAGCCTCAGACACAGGCTTCTCACTTTACTCGAACGTAGGGTTTGAGCTTTGACAAACGTGCATCTTATTCACTCAGTTGAGCTCGCGGGAAGGATGGAGCAGCGGAGGTCCCTCTTATTGTCAGATGATTGTCAGATGCCAAAAGCCGCCGGTGGAATCAGTTTCAAGCAATGGTCCAATGCGTGACTCCCGAAGGATTCCAATGTACACGGCAATGGAGTGTCGGTCTTATGAGACCTTTGGGTATTGTTACCAGAGGCAGAACGTTTTTGGGTAGTAGTTCATTAAAGTGGTTATCTATTGAACGATAGCCGCGGCCTCACCAGTAAAACTGCAAGTCATTCTTCTTGGCCCGAAATTAAGAGACGTAATCGTCTCGATAACAGATGTCAAGCGCACCACCGTAGCTTCAGTAACGCCATCCACTGTTCACCAACCCGCCAGCCTCATAGCGAGTCCGAAATCAAACCTGCCTTTCCCAAACCCCCGGAAATAAGTAGTGAGACCAAGATAAAACTAGACACTACCTAGGATATCGTAAGACGTTATTTCAAACATCTACCTTGTTGGTCCTGCATCACAAATCATCGCACCATGAGATATGCTTCGTCTCTTCGTCCTGGTCGTGGCCGTAGGAATCAGGGTCAATCACAGCTCTAAAGCGATGTCCTATGACCCCACAGTTCATTGGAATGATTCGCGCAAGAAGGACGTCATCGGTGTTTCCTGTCCATTCATACAGTGTTGCGCATATAGGACATAGATAGCCGTGGCTGGAAATGGATTCGTATCCATGCTCGACCGTCTAGCCTCTACTCAGGCATGTACAAATCGTTTCTTTTAAGCATTGCGTCAGCTGTCCGTCGTCGTATTTGGCAAATCACCCACCCTCGCTAGGTCTTGGGCGATATTTTTTAGCTTCTTTCCGAAAACCCCTTCTACAATAATCTGCTTGCCTTCGACGGTGATTATGAGGATACGACATGTGACAATAAACTCCCAACAAAGCTTCGATTGTTCGTCCAGAATCTCCTCATACTCTTAGAAGTCCTATTTCGTGGCATATACGCTCTGAACTATACCGGTGGCGTCGAGTAAAGCTTTCTCGACGGGTCGCGCTTACTCTTTCTCAAGGTGATTCTCAGATGAGGACAGAGCCTCACGTGTCCTGGATCAAAAGTTCACCTAGGCCATCCTCAACCTGGTTTTCTCTAGCGATAGAACAGCGCATCATAAGCTTTAGGGCAACTCAAGGATGCTAAAGATTCAGCCAGCTATCTCTAGTCGTGAGAATACTAGATAAAGGGCTGCCTTGATCGAAAACTCTTGCAATATACTAGGTTTTCAAGCCTATGGGTACTAGACAGATACCCGTCGCCGAGTCATATGTAATGACTGTGGACAGTGAACATTGGTTCTCGGACTGTTAGATATTCTGGGCAGTGTCTCTCTCTCATCAGTCGGTACGGTTGGAACATCTTGTCCCGAAAACCTTGGAGCGAACATGGGTGAGACCTGTCGGACGCCGTCAAGATCGGCGCGATCGAATAGCTTCATTATATCGAGCGATAACCTATCTAGGAGTTTGAGGATGGGAACTCTTCTTTTGGAATTCTTCCTCTGAAAACCCTCAGGGTCCTGCCCTGGGTTGATAAGAGAATCGCTCTCGAGAAATCTTATCAAGTCTGCTGCTTAGAAATGAGGGGAAATTCAGAGAAAGGCTATGGATTCTCCTCTTCTGGGGCATCTGAGGGAGCAGGATTGATGTTGAAATTCATAATGATCTTATGTGGCACGGTTTCCTGTGAGATGGAGTGGGAAAAAAAGGCTAATGTTATCAGCAAATATGGCAACGAAGATTTCGCGGGAGGAAGGATACCTTAAAGAGGAGAAATATCACCAGAAGTAAGACAACGTCAACGTTATCTCTTATGTAGTATAGAGGAGCCTTTTAAAAGTTTTAAGTAGGGCGAGGTGTTAAATCACCTCACCAACCTTATTAATAACCCCTTAAGTATATAGGCTGTAGGTAAACCCCCTAAATAGTCTTATCCCTAAGGTCAAAGAAGCCTAAATAGTTAAATTTAGCAATTATCACAATAAACAAAAGTACCTTGCTGTACTGAGATTACTAAGTACTCCGGGTCTACTCCCACCCAGGAGCGTGGTTAAAAGTTTTGAAATGCTCCTCCGTGCTAGATAAACACACTGTTTCCAGTTGACTTTGCATGATTTATAGTTAAGTACCTAGGTGTAGACAAAACTATCGAATTGTCACGGGATCAACTCTCGTCTGATGATCCGATCATAAAGGTGATGCGGTTCTCAGCCTGCCGCCACCTCCATTCGCTCGCTTGCAAAACTATATTAACAGAGCGATGAGAAGCGCCTGGGCTCAAAACTCGTAACAGGAAAATCCATTGAGATAGACATCATCGGCCTGCTGCCTTATCTGAGGCCAGCATGATGCGTCCCTGGACCCTGGGCACCCGAACAGAACACGGGTGTCTGACTTATCGATCGAACCGAGACGCAGAACAGATATGTCACTGGAAATAATTGAGCTCAAGGAAAATTCAATGTTAGGGATTGTGAAACCTATCTCAGCTTAGCTACTTCGGGATTTTGAAGAGGTTCATCCTGGACACAACCTGGCGATGATTGTTTCTGGCCGAACGCATGTCAAGTCCTCGACTGCATGGTCAACTTGAGAATCGAGTAATCGAGAACTCGTGAAAGCGGAACAAGGCATGCTTCGTCATGCTGGAGGTGAGTGGAACGCATGTTCGTGACGGCGCAGCTTCGACTCTGACCATGGCATTGACCATGGCATACATATCAAGGACACATTCAAATCGACGAAAATTGGGCAAAGACAAGGTCATGTGTGCCAAAGACCTTGATTGGCGGCTACCTCCCTTTTCCAAGGAGTTCAATCTCAATATCAGCCCTCCGTCGGGCAACGACCAACCTCCCACCGATTCCATGTCCGTCTGTCAATAGCGTTTTCAAGGCCGTATGCCCCCCTTCCCCCCCCCCCCCCCGCCACTGGCTATCATTCTTTGGGCAAGCCTAATAAGACCTCCCCGTTGCGAAAAAGAAAACAAAAAACACAATTCCGTTGCGGCCGGTGACCATCCGAAAGTGTTTCCCCTCCCTGATTCTTTTTTTTTTGATAGATCGTACACACGCTCAAAAGCCATACAAAGAGTAACGAGTAGAGAGGAGAAAGTTTTCCCCATCAGAGAAGCATGAATTCTCCTTGCTGCCTCCTGTAAAAAAATTGTCTGCAGGTCCAAAGAGATCCCTTCGCCGACAAAAACGCAACAAGGGACGGCGTGCCGGGACACCGAGGTCAAAGCCATTTAGTTCGTGTCATAAGACCGAGGGTTCGATGGCCGACGACCACTACCTCTCTAGTGGTAGTTTCCGCCCCAGCCGCCGCGCTGCTGCTGGCCGCCGCTGCCGTAGTATCCGCTACCGCCGTAACCACCTTGGCCGTAGGATCCAAACGGAGCACCGCCGTGCTGGCCGCTGGTGGCGCCGCCCATGCCGTAGCCACTGCTTCCATGGAGACCATGTCCCTGGAGGTGGCTCGGGTAACCTCCGTAACCACCCATTTGGGAGGTGGATTGAGGAGGGGGCAGACCAGACTGGCCGGGTGTGGTGTTGGTGGCAGAGCCGGGTCGAGCGCCACCAAGTGAAGGAGATGGACCGGAGCCGGGCTTGCTGTCTCCGAAGGGCTTCAAGTCATCGGCGGCAGACGCCGCATTGGTAGGCTGGGCTGTGCTGTTGAAACCCTGTCCACCTGGGGACTGGAAGGAGGACGAGCCGCGCCCGAAGGTGTCCTGCATGCCACCGAAACCGCTAGCACCGGCAAGACCAGGCTGGGTGCCGGATTGAGCAGAGCCAGCACGGGCGCCGAAGTCGCCACCGAGACCAGAGCCGAGACCGCTGTCAGCACGGTGCAGAGAGGACTGACCGAATCCGGCAGCAGGGGAGGAAGCGTGGTCGTAGGGGCCCTGGGGAGACATTCCATACGGGTTTCCGTAAAGACCACCCTTACCATACGGGCCACCGCCATATCCTCCCTGGCCATAGTGTCCGTAGTTCATGTAGTTGGAGTAGTAAGCGTTGTTGTAGTAGGGGTGGCTATTGTAGGGGTAGCTCTGCTGGCCATGGGTCTGAGGCTGAGATGCCTGACTAGCCTGTTGCTGGCTCTGAGCACTAGGGTTCGGGGTGGTGTGGCCGCTGTTCTGGGCGTCGTTGGTTATGCCTCCGTAGCGAGACTGGTTTTGGATACCGCCGCTCTGGGGGTATTGGCTGAGGTTGTCAGCCTGTTGCGACGCATTGTATCCTCCGAAAGACCTCTGCTGTTGGGAGGGGATGTTGTCCTGGTGAGCTTGCGCTCCCTGCTGGCCGTAAGGTTGGTTGTAGTAGTTGTAAGGGGGTCGGTTTTGTTGATCGGCGGTGTAATAGGTGGAGTACTCGCTAGGCGCGGAGCTGAATGCTCCGCCGGGTTGCTGGGGCTGCTGCTGCGATTGGGATGGGAAGCTGTCGAATTGGTTCTGCGTAGCAGCGGGGTTCGACTGGGTGAACGGGTCGATCGGTTTCTGGGGGAAGCCAGCGGGCTCCTGGGAACCGGCCTGACCGAAGCGCGAGTAGGACTGCGGCTGCGCAGCGGACTGAGGAGCTGAGGGCGTGTAAGTAATTGAAGAACGTAGTTGCCAATCAATCATTTGCTCAAACATACTTTGGTTGGAAACGGGAGGTTGAGGAACAACACTGGCAGGGCCTGCAGAATAATTAGCAAGGGAGAGGGAGACTGAAGTATTCAGGCATCTGTACCAGTAGGTGTGGCGGCAGCCGCGGGAGGTAGACCAGGAGCGGGCTTCTGGGTACCAATGGCCTCGGGCACAGGAGCTTGTTGAGGAGCAGGAGGGAGAGAAGTTCGGGGGTGAGCAACAGGGGAGTCGGCCGGGGGCTGGGTTCTGGTCTCAGGCTCTTCGCGGTCGCCATCGATATCGTCTTCGTCGTTCAAGTTGAAAGCGCCAAACTGGACGGCAGCGCGGTCAACCTCACGGTTGCCAGGCATGCGCACAGCCTCCTCCTGGTCCAGAACGCGGCGCTGGTAGCTCGGAGTACGAGAGCCTCTCTCGGTGGTGGCCTTGATGGCTGAGGCAGCGAAGCCGCTGTGGACGTTGGGAACGGCTGGACGAATGGGCTGATGTTGCTGTTGCGAGGCAGACAGAGGGGTCGCGGTAGCGCTGGCGGCATTCTGGCGGGGGTCCCACGAATCGGCCGTCGTGCTAGCGACAGTAGCGGTAGCAGGAGGGTGCGAAACATCGTCGACCTGTTCGAGATTTGTCTCAGTGAGTTGGTCCACGGAAGGCGGCAAAACCACTTCGGGTTCAATGACAGTTGGTACTTCTGCAGGAGCTGGTTCTTCATGGGCTGGTTCGGCTGGAAGTTCAGCAGCAGGCTCGGGTTGCTGCAGCTCGGGCTCGGGGACGGGCTCAGGTGTCGACTCAACGGCGGGCGCGGCAGGAGGCAGAGGCTCGATAGGTTCGGCAGGCTTGGGCGCGGGCTCCTCCTTGGGCGGCTTGGGTGCTGCCTTGGGAACGGTCGACTGGCGAAGCATGCTAGCCCAGGTCTTGGGAACGGGAACGGCGGGCTTCGGCGCGTCAGATGCGGCGGCAGGAGCAGGAGCAGGAGCGGGAGCTGCAGCGGGCTTCTCAATGGTCTCCTTTGCGGCCCAGGGGTCCTCGGCGGGCACGTCCTTCGCTTCGGAGGGGGTGTTCCATGCGTTCGACTCCTCGGTAGGCACAGAGAGCGGCTGAGCGGTGTCCTTGGTGTGACGGGTACCGTTAGTAGCTGCTGTGTGGGAGGACCTGCCCCGTCCACCGCGAGCGCCTCCTCTTTCAATGTTTCTGCCGCGACCGCGACCAGCATCCGCAGCGTTCCGTCCGCCACGAGTGGGTCTAGCGTTGGATGAGTCGGTGATCGGGTTGGTTGTCGTGGACTCCTTGGCCTTGGAGCGGGGGGCCTTCTTTGTGACCTCGCCCCATTGCGAGATGGTGCCTAGAGACGAGGAACATTAGTCAAACAAACAAGATCTGAGGCGAGCGGTTTGTGAATGACGCAGGGCGGGAGATAGTTGGGAAGGGAATGGCGCAAGGCTGAGGATGGCAGCCTGATAAGGCTGGAGCTTATGTGCGCCGATGGGAAAGGACATACCTTCAGCGATGCGGGTGACGGCGAGGTTCTCGTCGCCATCTGTCTCTTGGAGAGCGTAGACAATGTCCTGGTCAGACCAATCGGGGAAGAGCTCCTTGATGAGAGGGGTCTTGGATCCGTATTGCTTCTTCAGCTCGCCTAGCTCGCCCTGGTCTTCAAACGAAGTCGCATCGTCGGCGTCCTTGTGGTCAAACTGATCGCCATTGGTTCTACCTTGGGTGCGACCACCGCGGCTGGCAAATCCACCTCTTCCACCGCGACCAGAACCTCTGCCGCGCGAAGCGGCAGGCCGAGTCTGTACCTCAGACATTGCTGGGTATATTCTTTGTAGGAGGGGTTGGGGTGTGTGTCTTTTTTCCACGAGTGGAAAATTCGAAGGAGTCAATTAAGGCCGGCCGATATCGACACGACAGCTCAGGTGGGGCTGCGGAACTCAGACCGATGGGAATGGTGAAGAAAGAAAAAGGGGAAAAGAAAAGATGCCGCAAAATGGAGGGGAGACGACGACGTCGTGGTCGCGGCTGACGAGACGAGACAGGTGAGGTTTGGTGGTGGTGGTGGTGGTGGTGAAAGTGGGAGAATTGAGGTGGATGAAGGATGGATGTGGAATGTTGTGCAAAGCAAGGCCCAAATGCACTGGGGAAAAAGTTCAAAGGGAGGTTTTTTGCCCACCTCAGGCTGCCAGCACAAAGCAAAGCCCCGTCACAAGAGCGATTCGATACCTTCTACAGCATTGCCTTACAGTGGCCGCAGCGTCAGTGAGGTGCCCGGCCAGTGGAGCGGGTGCCCTGGGCTAGGTACCTACCTGAGCAAGATGTGGGGGGGGGGCGGCCTTGCACACTTCCAAGTCCCAATGCGCAATGCACCTCCCGTTAGCTAAGGTAGGTGGCAGCTGGACCTGAGATGGGCCTGGGCCAGACGGGAGAAACCCCGGAAAAAGGTAATTGCCGCTTTTTTGCTGGCGACCCGACTGGACTGAGGTGGACGGGATGGGGATCTGACACTGACAGCCCTGGACCTGCCTTTTACCTGCGCTGAAGTCCATCGCTCCTGCTGTGTTTTTAGCTCCAGTCAGGCTGAGGTTTTTGGGGTCTGAGCAACCGCCTGCAGCGAATGACGACCCTTCTCGTCCGGAAATGGTTAGCGCGGCTGGTTGCTTTGCGGGTTTATGCAGATCCACTGCCTCAGTCGATGGGCTGGGTGGAGGTAGAGTTACATGATACTGCCACTCAGACGAAGCCAGATGGCAAGTACAAGCAAGTACTTAATCTGCTCCGTGCCCACCTACCTTAAGGCAAGTACACGTACCTCCGTACTTCCATCTCTTGCTGGTTCCTGATTTGGGGTCCTCCTTCTCTTCGGCCCTAAGGTGCCTTTACCTTACCTTACCTTACCTTACCTTACCTTATCTTACCTTTACCTTAAGGTAATTACGCAGTATCTCGCTGTGGAGGATGAGGTAAGAAGGCGACGCAGTCATGCACCGTAGAGAATTGAGAGGAGGCAAGGAGAGCTGAGCTCCATGAGGCCAAGCGCAAAAGCACCGGGTGAGCCGCTATTTACATTCCAACCAACTTCTAGGTTGGCAATCAGCTCACGGCAACAAGCAGCAAACCTGCGGCGACCAGGGCCAGAAATGCTGCAAGCTTCGACCGCCCGCCGCATACCGTGAGGTGAGGTGCCTTCCATTACAAGCTTGAAGCAGCTGGAGGTGCTTCGTTCTAGAAGGTGTCGCCAATAGGATTGAATCCGGGAGATGAATGCCATTGTCCCCTTACCTCGCGGACATTGCGACCGCCTGGCCATGTCGGCCGAGAACCTCAAAAGCTAGAAGGAAGAAGCTCCGTGCGCCGCCTTTTCATCCTTCCTGAGACCTTGACCCTCGCTGCGTCGTCCGTCCGTGTTGTGTCGTGTCGCGTCGTGTCGTCCGTTGAATCTTATGCGATGCGATATCATGCCGCCGTCCTTCAGACGCAGTCAGGTCACCCTCGCCGGTCCCTGAGTTCCCTCCGTAATTGGTACTGTGGCAGTTGCGAAGCTCCCCCGGCTGCTCTTGTGTCAGCTGCCCCCAAGACCTGCGTTCTTCGTTCTTTGGGGCACGAGGCTGCATTCGTCGCCCAATACAACCCCTGGTCCTCCCCAGAGCGAGAAAACGACTCGTGCAATGCTTGTTAAGAGGATGGCCTTGATGAGCCGCCGCCAGGTAAAGAGTAAAAGTGTGATTCGGTGTTGCACCGGCTTAACGCAGTGTCCATCCAGCCTTCACTCGCAGTTCCCCACCATTTCGCCCACTTCCTCGGTACGTACCGAAAGCTACCCGCCTCTTAAGATCCAGCCTGCCAGAAGAGCTGCTGCCTGAGGTGTCCGTGGCTGACTCCGCATCTTGAAGGTCACATGACCACCTGGTGCATGACTGGACAAGGTATGCTCCCTGGCCGACGTCACTCCATGGCCTGATGATGATGCGAATCTGACCCAGAGTGGCCTTTTGACAGCATTCCGACGGCGCCTCCCATTCAGAAAGACACCCCTAGGCATTCCCGGTCTCCCGAAAGATACAGCCTCAAGTGCTGGACACCTGCGTGTCATCTACCAAAGGCCACCAGCGCCGCAACAAGACAGGAAGTTTGATTCCGAAATACCACACAATGTTCACCACGAAGCCTCTAGCTTCTATTAAGAACGCCCTCCCGTCGATTCACCAGCCCTTGCCCCTCTCATCAAAAGAGTCGCAAAAGCTTCTCAATATCCTGAAGACATCTTTCCGCCAAAACCTCGACAAGGAGCACGGCTGGGCTTCCGACAATGCCGAGTCTTCAGCGCCCCAAAAACATTCCAAGCACGGCGGCGACTCCCACCGCAGACCGACAGACAGACACCTTCGATCGATTCTCTCCAACCCGCTATTCAAAGCCGGCATAAGGTCCAATGATGCAGCCTTCAATGCACCACGAGATCCCATGAACGTGTTCGAGGAAGCTGCCGCGAAGGGCATGATGACAAGAAAGGCCGCCACTGGTTGCCTGCGTGCGAAACGCCGTAAGATACTGCAATCGAGCGCATTGTCTGTTCACGATGCCATGAAGGAATCTATGGCAGGCTTGCAAGTAGTACGGTGGCTCAGATCGTCTGGGGAGGAGCGCACGCTGGACTTCCTTACCGACAACCATTTTGTGTACGAACTGTTGCCATTCCTCATCGCCGAGGGCTTGGAAGAAGTGGCTTGGGAATGGGCGGATCGCATGGTGAGAGGAGAAGGTCCAGCAGATGTGAACAGTGTCATTGTTGGGTCGTTGATGTCAAGCCTGGTGACCGCCAAGTCCAACGTCGAAGACAAGAATCTCGACACCGCCTTCTCGACCATGCTTAGAGCAGACTACACGTGGAAGGCCAGTCCGCAACTCCCGCAAATCCTTCTGCGGCCATGGCAAGTTCTTTCCTGGAGGTCGACGGTTGAGGCATGGAAGAGACCATTGCCTTCCACACCTCTATTTGAGTCTTTCGTCGGGACCGCCAACCACATCCAACGGCCTTTGAGAGCCGATCGCGCACATCTGCAACTCCACCACCCGACGCATCCCGACCATCAGCCAGCCGTCAAGTTCCTGCTGGGCTTCGAGGACAACCGGCTGGTGAAGTCGTACTCGCCTACCGGACTGATCGCGAGAGCCATCTTCATGGGTATGGATGCCGTCAGTCATCTGACGCGACTCGGTCGGACGGACGAGGCCGAGAAACTGCTGTGTATGCTGCAGTCCAAATTCCCGGAGGATGTTTGGCAGAAGCATCACATGCGCGGCATGCCCATGGTTTGAGGAGACGTGAGCCATTGAGAGGTCAACCGAACCGGTCAACCGTTCTACCCGAGTGGGCAACGTGCCTGCCACTGAGGTCCAAGCCAGCAGCGTCGAAAGGGAGGCATCGAGCGCCAAGTTGCGTTGTTCTCGGCTCCCATGGCGAGCCTTCCGCGAAATGCAGCTACCAATTCCTGTGCTACTGAGGCGAAACGCGATCCCGAGGACCGCTGTTACCACCACCTTGCCCATGCGGCATGAGAGACGCATACATGCGGTGCGGATGTGGAAAGCCACTATAGCACAGGCGTTCGGCCTGCTAGATTGATGAGAGGTCCAGAAGCTGTGCGGACTGAAAGCCGGTTTTATTGAACATGAAGATACCCAAGATATGACATCAAACTTATCCAGCAGGAGAATTCTCCAGCTCTGCGTGACTACGAAAACTTTGGTCATCACCGATCTACAGTGAAAGAATCCATGTGTCAGTAGTGACTTGTGCCGCTCTCCTCCCTTCTGACGCCGTTCCCATCCATTTTGTCGATGTCATAGGCTGCTAGTTAAAGTGATACCGGATGACATGTGAAGCACTGAGATCAAGAGAACAAATATGACGCAGGGATGCTTTTTATCCATCCGGCCCCGCAATGTGTGTCTCTGAGCGACACGCGAAGTCGTCAACGCCTTGATTGACAGTGTCACTTCCTCCAAAAGAACCCCTAGTCCCTGTTTACAGGACTGTTTCATCGACTCCCAGATCCGGCGAAACCGTCAACGACTCCTGTCAATCACGAAGGATGAGACGAACCCCCCAAAACATGGCTCGTGCATCTCGGCCGGGAATCACGGCCACGCCCCGGAGCATTCCGAGATGGACAAGCGATATTTAATACGGAGCCAAGCAACTCAATTCACATCGTCCACAATGCTTGACAAGGAACAGTCTGGTTTTTTTCTCACATCAACCAATGCACACGCGAAAGTCCAATTCAGAACGCCCAGTCCCAGCCACATCAATCCCGAACATGAACTCATCAATACATACCACACCCTCAAGCCTTCTTCGCAACCCTCACGACAATCTTCCCAGCAGCGGACCCCTCCTTCAACTTCTCGTACGCCTTGACCACATCCTCAAACTCGAAGCTCGAGTCAATCACGCTCTTGACCTTGCCCTCGGCCATCCACGCCGCGATCCGAGACAAATCCGCATACGAGTTCTTGGTCATGAAGGCTTCGAACCTGTGCTTCGCGCCGCCCAGGAAGCCCGGCAAGAACATGCTCGGCACGAGACTCTTGACCTGCGCAAACGAGATGGCGCCACCGACAAACTTGAAGTGTCCGTCGTCCTTCAGAAAGTCGTCCGAGGCCTTGTACAGGTTCGGCGGCGAGTTGCCGACGTTGTCCACCACCAGCGCGAACACCTTGCCCGCCTCCCTGAGCTTGCCGACCACGTCGGTGGTCTTGTAGTCGATGATGTCGTCCGCGCCGAGGGCCTCGCAGAGAGAAATCTTGCCGGTCGAGCAGGACGTCGTGACGTGGCACCCGACCGCCTTGGCAATCTGGATCCCGTACGTCCCCGTGCCTCCTGAGCCGCCGTTGATGAAAACCCTATCGCCGGCCTTGGCATACGGCACGATGGTCTGGTACGCCGTCAACGCCGCCGTCCCCACGACGCCGGCCTGCTCAAAGTCCGGCTGGCCGCCGATCGCGGCGCACCCCTCTCGCTCCGCGACGACGTACTCGCTCAGCGAGCCCTGGGAGCCCATCGGGTCGATGCGGCCGATGACGGCGTCGCCGGGCTGGATGTCGGTGATGGCGGAGCCGACGGCCACGGCGCGGCCGGCGAAGTCCATGCCGAGGCACTTGGGGAAGGAGACCATCGCCCTCGCGACGACGCCGAGCTCGGGGAACTTGTAGTCTGCGGGGTTGAGGCCGGCGGTGACGACCCGGACGAGGAGCTGGGAGGGCTTGAGGGGCTCCGAGGGGGTCGGCACGGTTGCGAGGGTGAGGGATTGCGTGACGTTGCCTGGGGAGGGGATTTGCCAGCGGCGCATTTCGGACGGGGGTGTTGTGGCCATTGTTGCGGTGTTGATGGTGTCGTTTTGTCTTTTGATGTTCGTGATGAGTACGCTGGTGGATGTGGTATGAGGAGAAAGATGGGTGCGAGGGAGAGATAACGTGAGGTGAGCGTGAGTGAGGTCAGGATTAAACTATGTGAGTGACGTCTGAGAGCTTCAGCAGGGTCACGATATAGACTTTGGTGATCGGGGCGGGGGTGCGCGCATTGGATAAGATACATTCCACGGAGCGGGACCCTGGCTCCCGAAAATCGTCTTGTCTCCCCCTGCTCAAGCAGCTGTCATTGATATCTTAGCCTGTCCTCGCCTAACACACGTCGTAATTACCAAGAAACCTCACAAAGTTCGAATCGGCTTGCTCGCAGCTCACTCGGCGCCCGTTACATTTGTCAACCGATTGACGGCACATCTACGTCAAATTGCGTCAAGACTCGGCTTGCACCGATCCGGCGTCTGGCCGCCCCTACCCGAAGTCTTGGCCGGGCGGCATCCCGCGCACCTGAATCCCGTGTTTGTGGGTATGCCTGTCGGCCCATTGCAGGGCGCCGTGAGCCCATTGGACAGAAAATTCGGTGTCTGTGGATTGTTAGCTCGGCCAACCCGTTGCGGGAAGGCTTTTTGAGATGAGCTGGACGAGACGGAAGACTCTAGATCTCTAGGCGAGTAGTTCAACAAAAGAAGTACTTTAGTAAAGTTGCCAAGCGTTCAGTCAGTCTATCGGGTAAGTACCTAATGTGCATCCATTGCCCAATTGTTGGCCTCGTTCTATCCTACAGTTTATCCATCGTCATTTGCTTCATTTCTCATTTCTCATTTCAAATGTTCCAGAGAAATTGATTCAACGATGCCTCTCGATCCACTTCCTGAAACGTTTGCATGACTGCGCTGTGCAGGCCGGAGCGTTGAAAAAATCGCCTTCCCTGTCTGCCTCTGTCACCGTGCTCGTCGATATCCTCAAGCTCAAGCTCCGCTACGACGCGGGCCATGTCCAGTGCGTGTAATGGCGCCTCGTCCATCTTCTTGAATTTGGGTAGCTTTGCAACGGTGCGATTGGTCAATGTCTCCAGAATCTTGCCGCAGAACATGAAGAGCTTGAAAAAGTTCAGGCGTAAAATGGGGTATCGACCCACGAGCTCCGGGAGGACCGTCTCTCTTGCCTTTCCTAGAAGGTCGTGCAGCTTGACTTTGTCATGAATGTCTCTGATCTGGACGTCCTTGCGGTGGTAACCCTCGCAGCAAGTGCAGGGCCGTCTGGTGTAAGTTGCGACTCCATGAACGACCTCAAGCCAATCCACAGCCTGCTCGTGAGTGGCGCGGTGCTGCTCCATGAACCATGACACAATCTGTCCTCTCACAGGTCTGGACTTGGTGAATCCAACCTCGAGACGCGACTTGCCAGTCGTAGGCACCTTCGCGATCTTGCAATCGTAGACAACGCGGCGATACAGCGAGACAAAGTTTCTCTCGGGCAGCGCACCCAGGAAAGAGTCATGGATCAAAATGTGAGCCAGCTGTTCAAGGAGGGGAATCTTGGGGATATCGAAGTTGGAGCGGCGGAGCGCATTGTAGAGATGTAGTATCGACGTGATGACTGCCCAATCCCAGCAAATGTTGTGACCTGCCTCGGCTGCTTGCGCGAGCAGTTCCGTCATATGATTGCCGACAATCCATGGCGACGTCTGATAGATGTCGAAACTACTCTGACCTAGGTATTCTTCGAGACCGTCGCAGAACTCCTGTAGATCAGGAGTCAGATTTTCCCATCGCAAATCTGTATGATCCACCTGGTTGACGAATTGAATGACGGGTAGGATATCGGCCCGAATTTCTTGAACGAAACGGAGACACTGAAGCCGGCATTTTGAGCCGTTCAACTTTGTCTCGCCCATGAGCGCCTGCTCGTTCGCTCTGAAGAAGAGGTCCGCGGAAAAAACAAGTCCCCCAGGTGCAATGTGGTCTTTGTGTACGAAAAGGATTTGCGCAAAGTCGAAGAAAGCCTCGGAAATGTTTGTTGAGTCCCATTGGTGACAGCCCTTGAGGCGCTCTACCCGAGCGATGGACCGTTTTCCTAGCAAGCTTTTCTTCACAACATCCAAGACTTGTTCGAGATGTCGCCGTTCTTCGCCGGCAAGCGGAGACCCCGTCTTTCCGGGTAGCAAATCGCGGGTGGCGTCGGTCCGGAACTTGCACTTGCACCGGTGGTGGTCCGGGCAGCCTCGAATACGACCCTCGCCTACAGGAACAACGAGGCTTCCAAGGGTACTGCCATACTCATTGATGGCGTTTGCAAGCATGTAGAGCTTGTCTCCAATTCTGGCAGGCTTCTCGGGGTCCTTCGCGTCCGTGATCTTGGCGACGAAGGCTCCGATGCCGGGGCATTCGGGGCATGTGCACTTCGTGAAAAGGTTGCTGCACACACCAAAGAAAGTGTTGGGCATCATATCTGTGATGCGGTATGCCGCCATGCTGGTGAGCCACGCGGCGAGGTGGAGAGGGATTTTTTCTTGAGCAGCTTCGGCCCAGTACCTATCCAGCAGATCGTGCACGTTGGCCAGCTCCTGGTAAAGTTGTAATTGAATTAGCCATGGTGAGGACACGAGCAGCTCGCGAAGAATAACCTACGATAAGGAAGTAAACGGAGTCAAAATAATCCCGAACTTCGTCGTCCTCTAGGACGAAGTCACTCGGCGGCTCGGATGAAGCCTCGTCGTTGTCATTGGATGGAGACACGTACGAATGGTCGTCATCCACGACATCAGCTTCTTTGATCATGGCCTCGTCCTCGACGGTTTCCACGGTGACAGCAAGAGATGAGAAGGGGTTCGGGTTCTGGAGAATGCTGTCGATGGCGTCATCGGACGAGAGAGTCTTGGACCTGCTCATCAGTGGAGTCAGAATGCTCAAAGTCTTTTCTAGTCTAGTAAGTGCGTAAGCGTAAGTGTCTTGAGTAGAGGAGAGATTTTCATCGCACCTTTGGAAGAAGGCAACATGGTTGGAGTCGCCCAAGCCAAGCTTCTCGTATATGCTGCACACTTTTTTCCGCTTGGCGATAGCGTCGCGAAGGAAACCAATGACAGAGGAAGGGACCAAGGCCTTCTTCATCTGCAAAAGCAGGGCGGAATCGAGAATATCCTTCGTCGAGTTGAAGGTGATGGCAGTGCCGCGAGGTGAATGGATTCGTTGCTGGCACCACAGCCATCTCAGGAAGCAATTGGTAGAAGCCTTGTACGATTCGTACAGCCTCGAGATGGACTCTGCCTCAGAGGGGTCCATGTTGATTGCGTGCCATTCAGATGTAGAGTAAGGGTGCAGAGGGGGGAGTTGAGCTGTTGGTGCTTGGTGTATGCGATGCTGGGCAAGTGGTGGGCTGAGTCTTGCGTTTGCGAAAACAAAACAAAAATTAAGAAGATCGAGAATTTGGGGTTTTTTTTTTCTTCTTCCGAGTCGACTTGTGTGGCCTAGGCCTCTAAAAGTTTTCACATGGAAAAAAGATGGAAGGCGCGGGCTGGGACGCGGGAGAAAGCACGTTTGCTTCCATTCGCTCCTTCATCTTCTTGCACGTCAATCGGCTCGGCCAAATCAGGCAGTCGTAACACCAAGTCAGGCCAAGAACAAGTAAATACCATTTTTATTTGGAGTCAAACGGAGCCTTTTAAAAACTAGCAGAAACGGGGTTTAATGGATGATTCAAGCGTATCTTTTCGAATTCCTGCTTCACGAATGCGTTGCTCCTTGGGAGATGTCGTACGCAACTGCCATCTCACTCATCGTCATTGGATCTCCATAGGCAGGCAATTTATAGGCCGGTAATTATTCACCACAAAGTCAAAGAAGTTCATAGAATTCTCAAACTAGTTTTCGTGTTAATCAAGCCTTCCAAACCTGGCAATAGTTTTTGGGTATCTTATCCGCGTCTACTGTCTAGGTACCTACTCAGCCGTCCTCCAGGCCGCTTGGCTCAGTACCAAATCCCTCATACGCGCCGTGCCATAGATATTACCCACGTTCCCTTTTCAATCAATCTTTTCCTAAGCAATCCAAGAGCTGGCCCAACGACCGAGCTCTCTGTTCCCACAGACGCGCTCCATATCATCCTCCGTCAGCGCGAGCAAAACCTCCCAAGGCGCCTCTCCTCTCGTCATGCCGCGTCGTTGCATAATATTCATCGATCCGTCATTCGCAGACCACGTCTTGCGCACGAAGTCCGCCTTTCCACCAGTACCGGGAATTTTGAAGTCGATATCGGCGCCCATGTGACACCAGACACTGCAGCCCAAACCGGCATGATCCGGTTGGTTCGCCTTGCGGAAGGCGGCTCCCTCCATGGCGGGGTCTTTAAGGGATGCTGCGAGAGCAATGCGAGAAGGGATGTAATTGGGCTCTCTCGCATTGTTGACAGCTCCCCGGATCAACCAAGCTGCCTCGAAGATGGCAGGGAGGGAGTCGTCAGGGAATGCGCCCGTGGTGTCGAGTTGGATAAGGTCACCAACGCTAGTAGATGCAGCAGTCTGGGTATAGATGTTGCCCCAGGCCGTCGGAGCAAATGATGGCGAGAGGTAGGGCCGGGCATCCACAGTCAATGTGAAGTTTGACTTATCGGAAATTGACAGGTGAGCATAGCGCGCCCTGGTGACATGTACCCAAACCATGGCTGAGAGCGTGTCCACAGTGGTGACAAAGGCCTTGCTGCCGTATTTCTCTTTAACATAGGCGCCAGCTTGTGCCTTCATGTTCTGAACAACCAGCTTGTCGAACCTGAACATTTTGCAGACAGCTTGAGGAGGCTTTTGGGTAGCTGAGAGGCTATTCTTTGTGCTCTCTGTGAAATCGTACTCCAGAAACCTAACATCCTTGATGTTTGAATTCTCATAAACGTCCATGTTAGGTCGTTCTTGGAGCTCTGTGAGCCACCTGGGACTTTCTGGTGAATTCTTGGATGGTCCAGCGCCATTGACCTGGGAAAGAATTTGCCCACTTTTCATGTCGGTAATGATACTGGCAAAGTATTCCAGGAATGTTTTGATGAATCCGCCATCCATGATACCATGGTGTGTCGAGAAGCACAGGAAGAGCCCATCATCCATCTCGGTAATCTTGAGAGTCACAGGCGGGCAGCATTCTCCTGGTCTTGGGTGGCTAGGAGAATGCGACAGCCTGTCCTTGTCCATGGCGGAAGGAGGCATGCCACGTGCGATGAGTTCCCGATACGTGTAACCTCCGAGCTTGTCGATCTTCTCGCACTTAAAAATATCGGGCCGACGAGCCGGATTCAGGGCCCGGCGTTCAAGTGCGTAAGCGAGTTCAAGACGACTCTTATCCTGAGAAGCAGGTCGAATTCGGCCAGCGAGGAAGGGCCAGCGGATAAGCGCTTCGTGAAAACATTCTAGCAGGTGGCATCGAGCGGCCAAAGAGTCGTAGTCATCTCGGGCGTTGAATGCAAATATCGTGCGGACGTAAATCCGAGGCGCAATTTGATCCAGGGGAGAGAGAGGCAAATACTTCTCAGGATATCGGCCCATGGTGTCTGAGGAAATCGTGATATTGGTAGGTATTCTGTGCCCGGAGTAGAAGATGAGAGGTGCCGGGATTCGGGGAGAGTCGTAGGACCGGGGAGAATCTCGAAACACTTTGGGTGGGAGGTAATTTTGCAGCGTGAAGAAGGTGAAGTCTGGTGGGAAGTCGTGATCGCGCAGCTTTTGTGCTGCCTTCTCGCCCGAAGTGAATATGAGATGAAGCCGGCCATCTCGACGGTGAATGATGAGGGCGGGAGCACATCGCCCTTGGAGGAGGTCGCGTCGACTCGAGGTCACAGTCACCACCGAGTTCGTTCTGTCTTTGGGCCTGCCGATTCCCAGATGTCGGAGTCGATTCAGTAGCACTCGGCTGACGGAGGCCGATCGCGGAATGCGTAAAAAGGACCGAGACGATGTTTTTGGAAGCTTGAAGAAGGGTGAATGACGAGATTCAGCTTGGAGGTAGTCGAAATTTGTTCGCTCAAAGCTGGCTGGGGTCGACGATCTGCTGCAAATGATTTCCATGGTGACTACACTGATGGTGATCCGGTTAAGTATTGTTGAAGTTGATGTGGTAGCTAGCTTGCTTCACCTATGATCATCCACGGTCACTTTTATAACTTTTTTTTTTTAACCGGGAAAGAACTGTGCGGTGAAAGAAGGAAACGTGGTGGGATCATATGGACGTCGCATATGCCATCTCCAGAACCTGATACTTTCATAATGGGGCGGGTCAGTGTTGTTGAAACCATCTTTGGCCCGCACGCCCAACCAGAGCCTTATGCCATTTTGGTAACCAATGACCTGGAGGATTTTCTTCCTTACTACCCCTGGAAGTAGAATATCTGGACACTTTCAATTGACTACAGAACTGTTGTGTGACTAGTATAGCCTCGAAGGGTTCGAATAACCGTGGTCGATAAAAAAGTTACCAAGGAATCGTACGGGTCTAGCACATTATTTCAAACTTTCACGAGGCGACAGCTGAACCTTCAGAGTGAGGCATTGCTTCGCCACATGTGCCCAGACACATGTCCGCAAACAGATGCGCTGAATGACTTCTCGAGCAGACATACTGTTTTGGTGTGTAGCCACACGTCAAGGGCTCTTCGATCCGCAGTAACATAATTCAAATTGTAGGTCAGAGGTTCAAGGTGGGTGTGTCATCATGGCTGATTGACTAGACCAGCCAGCAAATAACCAGATGCATCTATGTTGAAGTTCTCTACAAGAAAGCACAAGTGTGTATTCCTATGACACCGAGACAATAATTGAAGAGAACGAAGGTGTCAGTGATGTGACGTAGGCGACTTCCAGGACGATCGAGAGGGCGACAGTCGATATCAAGGATGTAGAAAATGACGAAACGATCGTGATTCTATTGTTGACTTGGTGATTCTCAAAGACACGTGCGATACACTAAACATGGAGTGCAGGATGTTGGAGATTGCGGTCGACAACCAAAGTCATTCGGCTGTGCCATTTCTTCGCTTGAGAAACTAGCTGATTCTTACCATGACTCCACCGTCGAAAATCCATTCATCTATTTGCCCAAGCTTTCAAAAGACCTCTCGTCTTGCATGTACATTCTGTTGGGAACGGTGTTCTTGGCGAGGTGCGGCAGCTCAGCGGTGTTGAAGACAGGGCGTGAAAAGCGGTTGTAGGCGATGAAGGTGTCGCGGTCGCCGACAGTCGCGTTCTTGGGCGTCGGGACGTGCATGGAGACACGACGGAGCTCCACCGCGTCTTCCTGGATGGGCTTGACGCCAGCAAACTTGTAGATCAGGTTGAGGCCGGGAATCGACAGACCGTGGAACACGATCGAGAACAGCACCAGCCAGTAGACAACCGGAATCATGACTCGGACCAGGTTCGTCTCCTCTTCGTCACCTTCTCCGAGCTCGGGGAAGAGGTGGCGAGTGTGTTCGACGTAGAAGACGGCTCCGGCACCGATGGGCCCAAAATAGCCCATGAAGAGGGCCTCCTTCCAGCTCTTGCACACCTTGGGCATCAACTTGTAGCACATCAGGATGGCGGGGATGCGGCGGAAAGCCATGATGAGGAATCCCAGGGCGAAGAGGCGGGGGTAAGTGAGGCCGGTGATGTCTGGCTGGTTGAACTGGTCCCAGGGCATGATGGTGCCGATGTACATGAAGCCGCCGAAGTTGAGGAGGACATCGACGCAAGAGTTGACCTCGTCGTGGCGCTTCTCCGTCTCGGCGAGGAACTCTCCGTCCCAGTTCATAACGTTACCGGCGACGAAGCAGGCGAGGAGGTCGTCAGTGCCGAGCATTCCGCAGATACCGACGAGCCACAGCTATGGGGAATTCGATTAGTTCCTTGTTCATGAAGCTCTCGTCCCAGTAGACTTACTCCGATAGCGGTCGGGTAGAGAAGGTAGCTCTCGGAGTCGACCCACTGCTTGCGCAAGGCGAACTTCAAGGCCTTGCCGGAGGCGAAGCCGACGACGACACCAATGGCGACAGACATCAAGACGATGTAGAGCCAGGTCTCAACGAACCAGTTGGTGAGGGCAACGCCAACACCACCACCGAGACGGCCCACACCGTGTTCCTCACGCATGAAGAGTCGAACAGCCCTCTCGGCAACGGAGGCAGTGCCCTCGTTGTTCTCACCAGCACCGGGGATATCGGCATGGCGGATCAGGTACACCTGGACGTCTGTCAGCTGGCTGCCATGTCATACTCCGATGTGGGCTCATGCTTACGGCGAGCATCAGGAAAGGGAATCCGAAGCCATCGTTGGCGCCTGTAGAAAAGGATTAACGCTGCGACGAGATATCGGACTCAAGAGGTGTCGTACCGGCTTCCGAGGAGATAATCTCACGAAGATCGCGAGCAACAAACTTGTCGGCGAAGGGCCCCTTGGCGATGGCTTGAGAGAGGATGGGGTCGGTGCAGGTGACGCAAGAACCGATGACGAGGGCGGCCAACAAGGTGATCTTGGGCACCGTGGCAAGCATACAGACCGAGGTGCTAAGCCACATGATGGTCATGATGGGAAGCAAACACAAGGCCATCTCCTTCCATCGCAGTTGTTGATACTTGGCGGGCAACTGGTAACCAGCAATGACTAGTTGGACACCAATCATGACGCGAGCAAGGCCCTGTAGAGCGACGAAGGTCAGACGTGGTCGGTTTTTAGAGGGTAGGTAGGGTGCCACAAACCAGGGTGATGGCGTTGGTCTGGCCTTCCGTTGCAGAGCCCCATCGCTCACTATCGAGGAATTTGGCTGCTATGGGTCCGAGAAGGATTCCGATGAGAAGGGCAGGCACTGATGAGAATCAATAAAGATGATCTCTGCGAAGGATCATGGAGGAGGGTAGAGGGAGACGTACATGCTTCACCCAAGTACCACTGGCACTTGATCTTCACTGAGATGATGCCATAGAGCAAGGTGAACAGGCCTAGCAGTGATTAGAGAACGCAGGAAACTCGTACGATTTTTCCATGCAGGCTCCTACCAAGCACGCCGAGAACAGTGTTCAGCTCGCTAACGTCGAGGGTCGGCATCTTGATGGTTGGTTTAGGGGTGGTGGATGGTCTTGACCAGCAAGAATTCAACGCCTGTAATGCTAGTGTATCGCTTTGTAAGGGGGAAAGAATCACCAGCTGTGACAAGAAGAAGTGCGCAGTAAACGAAGTGAAGAAAGATAAGGAAATAAATAAGGGAATGAACTGAACGCAGTTCTGGGCAGAGAAGGTTTACGGTAGCCCAGGTCTCTTGACGTTATTTAACTTGGTCCACAATGATTAGGATGGTCTTCCATATTGGTAGCTGTCCGGCGCTAAGACATGGCCCTCAGGGGCAGGAGGTTCCGTGTCATTGGGCGTGGATCGCCCACCCTGTCGGTTCCGTTGGCGTCGTTAAACCTACACTACAGCGCTGCGTCGTCCGCAGGGGGCTATATCATCGACAGCCGCCCAGGCATTCATAAGGTACGCTTGTTGGTCGAGTACCACACAGACTGACGAGGACGAGTGTATCGAGCTCGGCCGATCACGCATAGCGTAGCTGGGAGGAGGTAATACCAAACACAATGCCCAGCCCCTCGTGAGACGGCAGGTGAGTGAGCAGTCGACGCCACAAAACTGCCATTGGCGGTTTGGCGGCGTACCCAAACACTCTTGTTGGCCCAACGAACACTTTGAGGCTATCTGTTGTGCCGAATTCGTCGTTTAGGGCGTCCCTACCGACCTGAACTGAGACTCAGCAAGCATCAAAATATCTCTATGTTATTTCTGGCGTTGACATTGTGTTCAGACAACATAGCTTCTCATTGAAAGCCGGGGATACACAGATTCAAGTGGAGGTTGCCACCGACTTCTGTCTACACTACAAAGTGCGTACCGATGCGAGGACAGAAAAACGCACGAGTAGCAGAGAGAAAAACGCAACGTCAATTTATCTCCTTCACAAATCCCCAGTTATCAGAGGCTATTAAAAGAAATCATCATCGCCGTCACCGCCCAAATCGAGGTGTTGATGATGACTCGCGGAAGGTGGTGGAGGAAGGAAGAGAGAATGGGGTGGAAAAGTTCAAACAGACAAAACATTCCGGGCTGGCTTCGGTTTCGCCAGCGGGAAGGTAAAACGGCCAAGACCTCCGCCAAGTCGTCGTAGCGGCGATCGTCAGCGAGTAGACGCGTCCGTTGAGATTCCGCCAAGCGACCGAAAGCCGAGTCGCGCTGTCTTTTTCTCCCGCCAAGATATTAAGACACGAACCGCCAAGAGCTTCCAAATAAAACGGTGCTAATGATGTTCCGCCAAAGAGGACAAACCCGGGCGGATCTTTCCGCGAACACTGGTTGTAGCAATCGTCATCGGTCATCGCTGCATGTCGTACCCGTCCACGGTCCCAGAACTTAGAAGACAAGGCGGCTTCCCCATGGGATATCCCCGCCAAGGGATGAGGGAATTGCAAGTCGCCAAAAAGAGGAGAGAACGGTGGGGAAAGTCGATGCCAAGAGGCCTTGCTGGTCAGCAATGCCACATCCATGGATCCATGGATAACAGTTGGGTCTCCAGAAATCAAGTTGAATGAACAGCCTTCCCTCGGGCTTGGTAAGCTTTATGTCCGAAAAAATCGGGGTCTTTTCCACGCCGAATGATGAATAAAAACTTAGCAGTAGTTACTGACTACTGTGACGAATTCAAACAAAACCTTGAACTGGAAGACTCAGAATAAGCTATGGGACACCGTGAAGAGCCTTCCCTCATAAAGAGTGATACAGGTGAGGTTCTCTCTGTGGCAGTCGTCATTGAATACCTTACGCTGGTTCGACAACTTGGCTTGCAAGAGATTGCTGCTTGGGTTTAGGCTCGACGCGGGATTCTCGCCGTTTGGAAAGGAAACAAAAGACGAAGTCGAAGTAATTTCAAAAGACCTGGCGAAACAAAAATGAAATTGCGAAGAGAGAAGCACATTGACTGCCTTTTGGCAAGCTCAACACTTAACATACAATAAGTCTCTATTAATCGCTGGTAATGTTCCCCGGCACCAGTATGAAGGATTCGGTATGCATGTAGTCAAATGACAAGTAGCATCTTAGACTTGCTTTGCGAATGTTCGGATGATCTACGATAGCTTTATTAACTGCGTGACCGGGGTTTCGAGCAGACACAAAGGAAGGCGAGGGAGTGGGGCCGCATATGATGGCGGCATCCTCCAGCGGCAAGGAACAGATAGGAAAAGCGGCATCCAAGAAGAAGAGAATCTCGGACGAAAACCAGGGTTCATCGTCCGGATCACAGAAATGAGACGAAGTTGGGAAGGTGCGATTTCGGTTTGCCCAGCCGGTTTTAAGGAGTGTCTTCTGTTTGTATAAGTCCCAGCAGCGCACATCCAAGACGAGTCAGAAGGATACGTAGGGAATGACTCTTGAAGGCCAATTGGGGGAGAAGGGAAGTTTGAAGGAGGTTTGAAGGAAGATTAAATACAGGACATAAGCAAAACCAAGGCGGGGTTGACGTACTTTGGAGACGCTTTGGATGCTCCTTCCGGAGTCAACTTCCGTTTCCCATGCACGACTTATCTCAACTCAAAAAAATCAGTAAGCAAAGTTTTTCTTTTTCACGGGGCCTCCAGTCTTATTTTGTGTACGAAAAGAAAAAAAGACTCGCAGCACACCCGGGATTCCTGAGTTGCTCAATAAAGCATAGGGGATGATGGAGACGGCGACGAAGATCTCAGGGAAGACGATAAAGGCGAAAACAGTCAAAACAATAAGGGTCCAGATGTCGATGACAACAACTAAAATGACGGTTCCGACAACGAGGCCAACGAGATCAATAGCCAACACAAGGACGAGGACAATGGGTAACATAAAAAAAGGAGCACCTCAAGGGCCATTACGACGAATCCGATTCCGAAGACAAAAAGGAAAAGTACCTCTGGATGCTTGTAGCCTGCAGTGACATCGCAATTTTCTGGAACAGGGTTTCGGACTCGGGATTCTGGGAAATACAGGATCTTCAATGACGCGGCGAGGGGAAGGAAGAGAAAGTGGCCGTGGTCAAAATCGATTCCCTCAAGAACCCGACGTGTTACTATCAGTGACACATGTGTTGCACTTCAAGTTGACTTTTGGCACAACGTAACCCCCCCGAAATTGCTTTCTGGTAGTAAATAGTGTAGCGCATTTGATCAATGTCCATGTATGTCATCGTAGCACCTTTCGCCGCGCAAGCGATGCCGACAGCACATTTCTCTTACATCCTCAGCGTGCAACAAGCTCCTTTCTAAGTCTTTTCGCACAGACTCCTATGTGCATCTCACGATACCTGTCTAACATATAACGGTGGTTATCTAGGAAGACGAATTAAATGAAATCAACATTCGGCGCTTATTGATGTCTCAATGGTAGCTTACATCATACAGTATCTATTGTGATATGTTGGATAAGCTGCCATGTCACATATTGGGCATCGAACGGAGAAATTAGCTCTCTTTTCTTCGCAAAGCGCGTAGACGACCTGTCCCTTCTTTGCGCGGCCAACCGAATCGATTATGCTCGCATTTGGGCTCTTTGCGAACAGTACTCGATACCTTTGGAACTCTTAGATTCTGAGAACGCTGTTCTTCTTTTACCCCTCTCATCCGAGCCCAACTATTGCGAGGAGCCTCCTGCTTTTCCTCAACCTCTATTATCTTTAGTCTCTCGCGCGCGGCCTTGTGTCGCTATGCTGTCGCCCTCTCGGCGTCTTTAAGAAATCGCCTCGCAGCTTCTGCTTCTTGCTGCCGACGAAGTCGTTGCCTTGCAGCTTCTTCGAAAAGCTCCCTGGCCCTACTTGCTGCCTCTCTGGGCCTTCTGTTTGCTAACTGTTCCTTCAGCTCTCTCGATGTTTCCTGTTCTTGTTACTCCCGAGCTAATCTGACTTTCTCAGCCCTCTTACGGGCTACTTCTTCCGCAGCATGTCTTTCGCGCTCCTCCTGAAGGATCTTCTCCGCTCTGTCTGTCTTTGTTCGTCTTTATGTCTCCTCGGCCCGCAGACTTTCTTCTTTCTCACTCTCCTCTTGTTCCCCCAAGATCGGTATCAGATCTAGCCCGCGCCTCTCTCAATATCCGAGCCAGAACACTGGAACGTCTGATATATGGTCGATGAGACTTCGGCTTCTTCCTCAACTGTCAGAAACAATTGCAATGTTAACGCATGGTATTCTTGCCGCAGAAAGAAAAGGGTTATGAAGATGATAAGGCCCTCATCCTGGTCAGGGATGATCAAATGCAGAAGACATTCTTTGGCTATACACCACCGGCCCACTGTGCCCGATCCCACATGCAATACCTTCCTTATTCGTATGTAACGATCCAGTACTCTGCTTGACCTGCTTCAGATTCAGAAATGTGGGTCTTGTCGGCTCCTGCCTGAAAGTTACAATGTCTCTGTTGTCAATATCAAAGTTGGCCAAGCTCGAACTTCGTCATGCAGGAGAGGCATCAGCAACATCTAGCAGAGCTAGTTTGATGGTTTGTCGGCAAAACGTTCAGCAGAGAAGAGGGTTGTCGTATACAAGTCTCATATTTGGGAGCATCTATAGACGACCGAAGATTTTAGCGGCTTCCTTCCTATATGAAACGCGTCACGGCAGTGGACGATGCACTCACAAAAGCAAAATTAAAAAAAAAAAGAGTTGACGTCTAGCACGACCTGGTTTCGATCCAGGGACCTCTGGGTTATGAGCCCAGCGCTCTACCCCTGAGCTACCGTGCTTGTTAATTGTTAAGCGGTGCAGAATGCCATTACACTAAGGAGGCAACAGTGGATCGCGTTGTGACTCATTCGTGAGTTCAGGAGTTTGCTAGCTCATCCAGTGATTAAGATAAAGCTTATAAGTAAGTAACTCTGCTATATTAAGTTTATAAGCTTATAACTAGATATTATAAAAGTCTCTAATATTATAGATATTAACTTCACTAGATATTAGTTTGTTATAAACTAAGCAGCTTCTAGTATTATTTAGAAGACTAGATCTATCCTAAGGCAAGGTGTTACGGTCAGCTATCCGACAGTAGGGTTCTGCTAACAGAAGCTGAGGGATAACGCTAGGTTGATAGTGTGGTCTTGCTATGCTGTGTGGCTGAATGAATCTTGGGGTTCCAGGAGTATGGTGATTAGTTATAGTCCTCATAAGGGGGTTGTAGTATAAGATGAAGCTGAGAGTACCTATTGGGGTAATTATGAAGTTAATTGCTAAAGAGCTATAGAAGTCTGTTCTTAGGAGTCCTAAGTCTATACTATATATAAGTCCTAAATAGTCCTTTTTACCCTTATTACTAATTACTAATTAGGTACTAGTGATCGCTTAGTAACTGCGGGTGAGCGCTTAGTGGTTGCAGGTGAGCGCTTAGTGGTTCTTACTGCACGCTCAGTCTTATTTTATTATTATATAACTTATACTATAGTTCTTCTATACTATGAGCATTCTAATATTCCCGTGATCCTATAGTATAAATATCCTGCTCTAGCTATCTAATGCCTAGGTGGTTTAGTTAGTTATTATTTTTATATAATAGGTTATAATATTAGGTCTCTCTTCTAAAGGTCTTATTCTTAAGACCTATTATAAGTAGGTTATTAGTTCTAGGTTGGGGACCTATTAATTGTGCGTCCTGATTTATTTATGATGCTAATATTATATTAGGTTGCGTTCCTGAAAATCCTATAATCTCTACGCTTTGTTATTATTATCATTCTTTAAATATTGCAGAGAACGGTTTTAAAGTTATGCCTTGCTGTTATTGTTGTTCTAAGGGCCTGCGTTATAAGATGTTGCCTAGGTCCTTAGTTTATAGCGAGTGTATTGCTGTTGGCGGCATCTATTGTTTGTGTAATGCTTTTGATGATGCGATTTGTTAATGTTTGTAGTGTCTTTTGTTTGTTATTTTGTTGCTGATTTGTTTTTATAGTGGAACGCCTGATAGTTAAGTCTTAGCGTCTGGATGATGAAGAGGAGGAGATGGAGGAATTGTTTTAAAGGAGAATAGAAGCGCTATAGAAGGCGCAGGCTAAAGTGAATGAGACGCTTGTGAAGCTAGATTGCGTTTATAAGGCTAAGAGGATAGTTTTTAAGAAGGGTTATAAAGAGATTTCTATAGTGGCTGCAGAGGATAAAGGGTTGGGGGGTTCTTTTGTTGAGCTTCTTTTGGTTTATGAAGTGTAATTGATGGGGGGTTTTGGTGTGGTGGATTTGGATATAGTCCTAGGGGATTGGAATCCTGGTACCCCGAACTTTTTGTTAGGTGAGGCGTCCTAGTTTACTAGCGTCCCTAGTTATATAAATAGGTTAGAATCTCGCGGTTAGTCTTATTATAGTAGTCTGATTATTAGTTGGGGTTGGATAAATTGGGTTTTATTTCTATATGTTCCCTTAGGTATAGATGCTATTTGTGGTTCATTTGTTTTTTGTTGTTCCCAATATGTGTAGAGTTGATCTTGCGCGTGTTTGAGATTTATAGTTAGTTCCTATGTGTTATCCTTATGTCTATAACTTTTCTATTTGATGAGGTATTAGGTTTTATTTTTATTCTTAATATAGTTAATAATTTATTTAATTTCATATTCTAGTTTATTTAATTCTATAATAATAAGGTTATTTATTTATGATCCCTGTGGTGCTAGTTTGAGAAGTGAAATATGAAAGATTAGATAGTACTTTATGGTGTTTAGTAGTGAGAGTTTATAGCTAATATCTAATAGTTTTTTATTAATTTAAAATAGTTTAAGTTTTTTATAGTCTAATTTATTACTTAGTTACTTAGTTTTAATATTTTATTAAGTGAGGTAGATACTATCTCCTTCCTTTAGAGTTAGTCCCTTAACTCTTTTCTTGTTAGCGTATTTGCACATGCGTTTATGCATGAATTTGAGGTCCTTGGGGAGTTCCTATTGAATTTCTTAAATTTTCTTAATATCTGCCATAGTTTTAAGTGCTGCTAGGCCCTATTATAGTTCTCTATATGTGGTGGGGTTAAATCTATAGTTGAGATAGAATAGTGATTCTTTTATACTTTCTCCTACTACGCTATTATAGGCGAATTGGGCTATTAGTAGTAGTAATACCTTATTGTTTTATTTATAATTGATATAATAGTGTAGGTAGATCTTGAGGATTTGGTTGATCCGTTTAGTTTATCTATTAGTTTGTGGATAGAAGGCGGTTAAGAGTTTGTAATTAGATCTAAGCTATGAGATCAGGGATCTCTAGAACTTTGAAGTGAATAGTTTATCTCTATCTAACATGATTTCTATTAGCATGCTGTGTTGGCTGATGATGGTTTTTAGAAATATATAACCAAGGTTTTCTGCGGTGCTTGATTCTATATATGGGATAAAGTAGGCGTATTTCGTGAGTCGGTCTACAATAACTAAAATGCTATTATACTTAGTGTTAGTTATTAGTTCTTTTGATTTTAGTAATTTAATAATAAAGTCCAGAGATATAGATTATTATGCTGCTTCTAGTACTAGTAGTGGTTAAATTTTCCTATAGGGTTAATGTCAGCTGGGTTTGCTCTTAGCGCAAATTTCGTAGTCTTTAATAGTATTTGCTACTTCCTATTATATAGTAGTTTTATTATAGTATTGCTGGATGCGTTTCTATGTCTTAGTAACGCCTTGGTGTCTATATGCTGGGGCTAAGTGTATTTCCCTAATAGTTTTAGGGGTTATTTATCTAGTTAAGCTGGTATTAACCTTCCTAGCTATTATTAAGAGTCTTGTTGCTAGCATAAGGTTTCTGTTCTTATTTTGTTTCAAGATAACTTGAGTTTCTTCTGGTATTGGGATGTTGTGGTCTGATTAGTAGCTGAGAGCGTTAGCTCTGCTGTTTTTATTTCCTTTTTTGTAGTTAATCTTGAAGTTGAATTTGGATAGGAATTCTAATTATCTGATTTGTTGTTTGTTAAGTGCTTTTGAGGTTGTGAAATGAGAAAGATTCTTGTGGTTTGTATATATCTTAACTAGATGTTTTGTTCCTAATAGTTGTGGTCTCTATTCTTTAAATGCTTTAATAATTGCTATAAGTTCTTTGTTATATATTTGGTAGTTAAGTTTAGGTTTGTTAAACTTTTTTAATTTAAAGGTAACTAGTTGTAGTTAATTTTTATTATCTCGTTATCTAAGTTATGCGCCTATAGCGAAATCTGAGGCGTTGGTTTCTAATTTGAATGGTTTGTTAGGATTGGGTATAGATAGGATAATGTCTTCCTCTATGTGTTGCTTGATCTTCTTGAAGTCGTTTTAGTGCTTTTTGGTCTATTGGAATATATTGTCTTTCTGGGTTAAGTCCTGGAGTTATTAGCTTATTTTGGTGTAGTTTCTAATGAATCTTTAATAGAAGTTAATAAATCTAAGGAATAATTATATATTTTTGATATAAGTGGGTGTAGGCTAGTTATGAACTGCCTAGATCTTATTTTTGGATATCTAAATAATTCCTGGGGTAATAGTGAATCTGAGGAATTTGACTTCTTATTAGTGGAATTTGCTTTTAGCTAGCTTAACTAAGAGTTTTGCTTTTTATAGTCTTTAAAGTACTTCGTGTATATGCTTCTTATGTTCTTCTAATATTCTAGAGAAGATGAGAATATTATTGAGGTATATTATAATAAACTTATTGAGGTATTATTAAAGTGTTTTATTAATTATAGTCTGGAATATTGCGGGGGCGTTTGTGAGTCTAAAAGGTATTATAAGCGTCTTAAAGTATCTGCGTTATGTTCTGAAAGCTGTTTTTCATTCTTTACCTTCCTTAATGTGGATAAGGTTATAAGCTCCCTTAAGGTTAAGGGCTATAAACTAGTTCGTACTATATAGGAGGTCGCGTAGCTTAGAGATAAGCGATAATAGGTAGTAGTTTTTGATGGTGATGTTGTTGAGTTTTTGATAGTTAATATATAGTTATTTCTTCCTGTTTTTCTTGGGTATAAAGAGTATTGGATACCCTGCTGGGGATGTTGAGGGTTGAATGAATTCTTTCTTGAGGTTTTCTTCTAGGTAAGCGTTGAGTGCTTCTATTTCTTCTTAATTAAGTCTGTAGATCTTTTTGAATGTTAGTTCTTTTCTGGGCTTTAGCTTGATCTTATGATTATAGCTGCTATGTTCTAGTAATTTAGTGTTAAGTTCTTTAGCGAATAGTTTATTATACTGCTGGTATTCTGCTGGGATAGGTAGTAATTAATCTTCTCTATTAATGTCTGTTGCTGATAACGTCCTGGCGTTTGTGTCCTTAATTTGTAGGTAGGTGAGGAATCTTCTTGCTTTAGTTGTTTTGTGAGGTTTGTTTGAGGCGCCCTTCTTTGGCTGCTGCTTAGTGACTGAATCCTAGTCCTAATGGAGTTGGCCTGTTCTCTAATTTATTTGTGGGTTACTATTATATAACTATAGTTTTCTAAGGATAATGTTGTATTTATCTCCTATTTCTGTAATATTGAAGTTTAGTTGCTTATTCTGACTATGGATCTGTAAAGGGAGTTGCGTGGTCTCTATATTAATGCGTCCTCTGCTGTACTAGACTTGTTCTCCTTTAATGGTGTTGAGGTTATAGTAGTCTTTAACTGCTTTCTTATTCTAGGTTATCTGTTGTTTATTTACTATTCTAGGCGAAATAAAGTTTCCTTAGGCTCTGCTATTAATTATTGCGGTAGTCTATTTTCTATTAAGTTGTATTTGGACTTATATATGCTTGTATTGTTGAGTTTTTTGTGCTATTGCGCTATATAGGAACTTTGTTGTTTTTGCTTGTTGTTGTTCCTTGTTGGTAGGTGAGTTTAGTTTTTTAACTATTAGCGCTAGAGTTATCTCCGCTATGCCTTGGCTTTTTCTTCTGAGTGGATTTGGCATTTGTTGTTTATATATTGGTTCTATTCTATATAGGGGTTATTGAGATATCTTATGGGGTAGTGATGATGTGGTTTAAATAATGCTATATTGTTATTAATTATTTGGGCTAAGTCCTATATGGGGAGTTAGTTTTCTAGGTAGTATTGCGTGATAGGCCTAGTGTTATATCTTTGAGGATAGAAGTTATACTTATACTTATTAGCTCGGTATTTATTGCAGTAGTCTGTGAGGCACTAAGCTTAGAACATATAATAGTGTTAGTTGTGCATAGGGTTGAGATAGGCGTGATCTCCTTTAACTTATGTTGTGAATGGGAGGTTTCTTCTTTTGCGTCTAGATATGCTATAAAAGGTAATTTCCTAGTTGTCCTAGTGAGGGTTGATCTCCTTCTTATAGAGGTACTTTGAGTAGTTGGCTAGCTTTAATCTAGTTCTTTTGGATGAGGTGTTGTTGATTTTAAATGAGGTTTATTTAATCTATTTTTTTACTTCTGGGTTTGGCTGCTATTTATTAGTTGTTATAGCGGATGGTTTATTTTATTTAGCTCTTCTGGCGTGATGGAGCTTATTTTGTTATTCTTGAGAGGGCTGTGTCTTGTAGTTCTATATAGGTTCTCTTGCTGCTTAGTCTTTTGTTTTGTTATTGATCTGCTGGATTCGCTTAGGGTTATTCCTAGTATCCTGTTATCTCTTAATATAGGCTTATAGTGACCTAATCTATTATTGCTATATAACTTCTTTAGGTTATATTCTTACTTATAGCTTATATACTTAAAGTCCTTGTTATAGCTTAGTAATGCGGACTTTATTATTGATTTTGATATCTACGCTTGAGGGTGTATGCAATATTTCATTAAGTTACTTATTAGCTTTTCTCTCTGCCTTTAAGTAGGTTTAGTATTTTACTACTAGGGTATATATAGGTGCTGGGGGAATACTAGTAGTATTATATTCTAACTAATAAGGGTTTTTTAGGTACTACCCTACATATTCCTTGTGGTCTAAGTGGGTTCTATACTTATTATTATAGTAGGTGGTCTAATGAAGTTGTTTGTGAGGTGTAGTTTTAATAGTGAGGCTTATTTATTATTTCTCAGGTACTAGTTGAAAGCGTTCTTTCTTAGGGGATTGATATTTATAGGCTAGATATCCTGTTTTGTTGTAGTTATAGTATTGCTTATCTTTTTTTTAGTTGTTGTTCTGCTTGCTGTTTTTGTGGGCTGTGCTGAGGTCTATAGGTCTACTATAGTGTCTATAGGTAGTGGTATACTGAGGGGCCCTGGGGTTATACCTGTGGTTAGAGGTTCATTTAGTGTGGTAGTTATTACTAGGTTAGTATTAGTTGCTCTTTCTTTTGTTATTATTTCGTTCTATTTTATTATTCTAAGTGGACTATTCTTTGTGTTTAAGGTGTTATCTATAGAGGCGGTTATTAATTTTAACTATAGTATCTATATATTAGTGGAGTTCTTTGGGATAGTTGAGTTATGTGAGCTCGTCCTTAACTTCTTCCTTTAGGCCTTAGTAGAACTTAGCTATTAGGGCTTCTTCTCCCTAGTCTAGCTTAGATGAAATCTGCTAGAACTTAGTAGCGTACTTACTAGCTAATTCTTTTTATATGAGATTAGTGAGTTTGCGTTTAGCGATTTGTTTTTCGTCTGGGCTTCTAAAGGCTTCCTGAAGTTTCTTCTCAAACTTGCTATACTTCCTAAATACTTTCTAAGTTTCTTTATCTTATTAGTTATATAGTCTGCTTAGTTAGTCTCTTATTAATAGTTTAAACTAGGCGAGAGTATCTCCCTTGAGGAAGGATATAGCTTAGTGAACCTTTGTGGTTTCATCTTGAAATAAGGCGGCGTAGTAATGAAGGTAGGCTTAGGTGCGGGTGAGAAATCCTTAAAGGGTTCCTGGCTCTCCTGAGTATGGAGTAGGTTCTGGGTATTTGGCTTTGGGTCCGTGTTGGGTAGCTAGCTGCGCGTTTTCCTGTTGGAGCTGGAGGATTATGTCGTATATCTGTTGAAGGCTTATTGTTTCCTAGGTATTTATAGGGGCTATTTGGGCCTGTTGGTTGTTCGCGGGTCTTGGGGCTGTGGGTCGTACGTTCCTAGCACTATTAGCTTGCTGCGCGTTGTTGTTGGGAGTTGATATAATTCCTATCTTATACTGTTTAGTAGCGTTAAAGGTTAACTTACTGAATAGGAGTAATTAAAGTATTATAGTTAGCTATCTAATAGTAGGGTTCTACTAATAGAAGCTG
>JAXCEF010000161.1:0-108514 GCA_037178605.1 Colletotrichum euphorbiae
GTTAAGTTATATAAGCTCATCCTTAACTTCTTCCTTTAGGCCTTAGTAGAACTTAGCTATTAGGGCTTCTTCTCCCTAGTCTAGCTTAGATAAAATCTACTAGAACTTAATAGTATACTTACTAGCTAATTCTTTCTATATGAGATTAGTGAGTTTATATTTAGTAATTTGTTCTTTATCTAAGCTTCTAAAGGCTTCCTAAAGTTTCTTCTTAAACTTACTATACTTCCTAAATACTTGAGTTTCTTTATCTTACTAGTTATATAGTCTACCTAGTTGGTTCCTTATTAATAGTTTAAACTAGGTGAGGGTATCTCCCCTAAGGAAGGATGCGGCTTAGTAAACCTTTATGGTTTTATCTTGAAATAAGGCGGCGTAGTAATAAAGGTAGGCTTAGGTGTGGGTGAGAAATCCTTAAAGGGTTCCTGGCTCTCCTGAGTATAGAGCAGGTTCTAGGTATTTGGCCTTAGGTCCGTATTGGGTAGCTAGCTGTGCGTTTTCCTATTAGAGCTGGAGGATTATATTATATATCTATTGAAGGCTTATTATTTCCTAGGTGTTTATAGGGGCTATCTAGGCCTATTAGTTGTTTGTGGGTCTCGGGGCTGTGGGTTATACGTTCCCAGCACCATTAGCTTGCTGCGCGTTATTATTAGGAGTCAACATAATTCCTATCTTATACTATTTAGTAGTATTAAAGGTTAACTTACTGAATAGGAGCAATTAAAGTATTATAATTAGCTATCTAATAGTAGGGTTCTACTAATAGAAGCTAAGGGATAACGCTAGGTTAATAGTATAGTCTTACTATGCTGTGTTGCTAAGTGAATCTTGGGGTTCTAGGAGTATAGTGATTAGTTATAGTCCTTATAAGGGGGTCGTAGTATAAGATGAAGCTGAGAGTACTGTTGGAGTAATCACGAAGTTAATTGCTAAAGAGCTATAGAAGTCTATTCCTAGGAGTCCTAAGTCTATACTATATATAAGTCCCAAATAGTCCCTGGTCCTGCTATTAGGTGATCACCTCTATGCATTAGTGATTGCGATTAGTTAGTAAGACTAACTAATCACTAAGCGCTTCCTTCTGCGCTCCACTAATCATTCTTTATCTTATTATCACGTGACTTATACCATAGTTCTTCCGTGCCGTGGGCATCCCTGGTGTTCCCGTGATCCTGCAGTACAAATGTCCTGTCCTAGTCGTCTGACGCCTAGGTGGGTTGGTTGGTTGTTATCCTTGCATAACGGGTCGTAACACCTCTAGGGCATTATCCCCGATATGGGAGCGGCGGGATTTTTAATCGCTAGTAAGGGCTAATTTAAGGCACTTAAGAGGATTATACCTAATATTATAATCAACCCTATAATAGCAAAAGGGGTAAGCATAAGGTTTAGGCTAGGAAGAGCTATTAGCTTAATGGAGATAATAACTATCCCTACGCTATTTGGGGATATAATCTTCTATATAGTGTCTATAAATACCCCCTTCTTGCTCTATCTAGTGGATATAGATACGTTAGATATATACTTTAATAACCTTTAAAACTGCTTATAAGAAGGTAACCTTATTATATCTATTATATATAAATAGGGTTACCTATAGCTATTATTAGAGATAGAGAAGGTTTTAGCCTATAATAACCTCATAGAGGCTAAATTATAAAGACTCTATTAACGTTTTAGCTACCTATTAGTCTACTAGCTTCATAAAGTCCTTTAGTAAGCTAGTTACTAAGTTAAGTTAAGCCTACTTGATATCTCATAAAGTTTTACAAATACTACTAACTTAATGCAGGGGCACTAAATCAATTCAAATTCACAATTAGAGATAACTATAACTTTAACTACGATATAGTTATTAATATTATTTACTTTAAAGGGCGCCTAGTACTCTATATTATTAATACTATAACTGCGTTTAATGCAGCCAAATTCCTAAAGGATTTATCTATAACTATAATACTTAATGCCTTTAAATAATACTAGATCTATACCTACCTCAGGCCGCTAGATATTGCTATTACTAATACTAGTACTAACTTTACTTTATTAGAGTAGTGAAGTGCCTTTTAGGCGCTTTTAATAGCTATTACTAAAGTGCTAGTCGAGGCTTATAACTCTATTAATAAGGTTAAGTAATATTATGCTATACTATAGAGGGTATACATAATTATTTATAAAGATCTACTTAATATAGATTATAAGATTATGCTTTAAATAGCTATTAAAGCTATTAATAATACTATAGGGCTTAGTAGCCTAGTGCTTATACTACTTATTTTTAGCGTCTACCCCTAGATTAATAATGATTTACCTCTATTTCTGGACCTCCAGCGATAGGCTGCTGCTATATAGAGGGCAATAGAGGACCTCTAGAAGCACTAGGCTTCCCGCTAAGTTATAGATACCCTCGCTACCTATAATAGCCTAGATATAGCGCTGCTTCTTTAGCTACTATTACTATTACTTATCTAGGTTTACTGTAAAAAAAAGGGCTAGTAGGGCTTATATAAGCTTCTCGCTATTAATAGCGAGACCTATACTCTCAACCTGCCCTATGGGCCCTGGACGTTCTGATTGATAGTTATCCGCCTATAGTACTAGGCTAATAAGGCTATACTGCCTCCCCCAGACTTGAATAATAAATAAATAATAGGACCAGATAATAACAGAGGTCCTGATATGCCGCTGCTAGAGAGACTTGTAGGCCTGATCCCGCGCCGCTGAGGCCGCCCACATAAGGAAGAATAAGTCCAAGAAATATTACTAGTAGGTCTAATACGTAGAAGTGCATAAGTAGCGGACAAAAAAGTAGAATAGAGGCCTATAATAGCTACTTTTATAGCTACTACTATCTAAGCACTTACTAATAAAATTAGTAAAATTATAATATTTTTAACTGCAAAGGAGCGAATTGATTATAACCTCGCTATATAACTATATAAAGATGGAATTATTAAAATACTTAGAGACTCTTTTTTAGCCTTATTAACTATAGAGATAACTACGCTTTAGAAGTGTAGTATATTTAAAATTATTCTATATAATACTATAACTTATAGCTAGTATTATATCTTTAAGTTATATATAGTCTATAGAGTAAAGAGTAAGAGTACTAATTAGCTCTATAAGAACTTGAGACTTATTATTCAGGGCTATAACAATAATAAAAAAGCCTCTATACTTACCTAATCCCCCATAATATAGCGGGCTAGCTAGTAACTTCTTCTTGCTATTGCCTTATTACTTATAAAAGAGGGCTATATATTATTGCTCCGCAATATCATACAAGCGTACGTCTAATTGCAAATAGAGCTCAATAAGTCGAGTTTTATAGACTTACTAAAGGACATTTATAATAAATACTCTATAAACTGCATTATAAGGATTATTAAACTATTATATAGTATTGCAGAAGCTAGTACCTATTAGTTGGCTACATATAGTAACTACCACAAAAAGAAGCTTGAGATAAACTAATTGTTTTTAACCTATACCTATTAATCTCTTCAACAGCCAAAAATAGCTGTTTTAGTATTATTAGTATACAAACTAACAATACTATTAGACTATCTATACTAAAGTTCTCCTAACAAGAGGATATAGAGCTTAAAAAGGCTAATGCTAAAGCAAAGTAGTAACTTAACTATAAGTCCCTACTAATATATAATAGTAGTATCGTTACTTTAGGTAAAGACGGTAGTCTTACCCTCAACTAAAAGGGGCAAGGGTCTAAAATCAAGCTAATTAACCTAAAGATATCCCTAAATAAATAAAAATAACAATATATTTAGTAAAGAGTAAGAGGGGCGTATATTGCCTCTATTTACTAACTTGAGGCCTGTTTTAACCTATCTACTGCAGTCTAGTATTAAGATCCCACTGTGAAGGACGAAAAAGCCCTCAATTGTCGCCTTGAATAGCAAAAGGAGAACCTTAATTGAGGCTTAACCTTTGTGCCCATCGACTTAGCTACAGCGAAACTCTTTATATTTATAAATAGGTTTTTTACTAATAATACTGAGCTATTTTTATAGATTAAATTTATTATGCTTATTACCAATGAGGCTATAGCTAATAATAATAATACCTTTATAGTAACTAGTAATATTATTTACTTTAGTTTAATAAAGTATAAAAGGGTTATATAAAGTAATCTAGCCTCTAAGGTCTATAGTATAGTGGCTGGCGTAGATTTAGCCTACGCTATTACTACTATACTGCAAAAGATTACTATATGCTTAAAGAAGCCTACTATTCCTACTATTGTTTATACTGACTTATATTTACTATATAAGTGCCTCGTGAAGCTTAGCATTATAAAGGAGAAGCGCCTCATAATTAATATAATAGCACTTCATTAGTTATATAAGCAATAAGAGATATATAAGGTAAGGTGAATTAATAGAGATGATAACCTAGCTAATACCTTCACTAAAGGAAGCCTAAATCTATCTCTCAAGCAATTTATTAACGATAATATAGTAACAATTTAAATAGAGGAATAGATCATAAGATAAGAGAAGGGCTATAAGGGCAACGATATTACTATAAAAAGTGATAACCACGCTATCTAAGATAATAATAGAGGTATAGAGGGAGCCCTTTGAGGCCTATAATAGCTATTAAGGGTAGCGATAAAGGCATAGAGGAGGACCTTGTGAAAGATTTAATTTATATCGTTTTGGGATCTGTGAATAACTTCGTTTTGTATTGTTTTGTATGGGTTATAGCGCGCCTGGCCACAAAAGAAAAGACTACTAGTGTTGCAATAACCCCGTAATCTATAGAGTAGCAGGATGGGCACTCTGCGAGATATGATATTGTATGTATGTGCGTACGTTACATAACCGTATTCGCAGGCCCAATATAGCATAACACCACTGCCTACATAGCTATTTATATCTTAGACTCTTACATATATACTCGCACTTCAGAATAGCTTTAATACAAACAATATATATCAGGGCTACGCGCGCGTACTGTCACCCACCCCGTGTGAAACTAATAGCTACTAAGAAATCAGGGAATATAAATAAGCTACTATAAACTTATTAAAACCCTTAAAAGCCTCTATAAGCAACTCAAAGTTGCTATGAGTAATAAAATTATATCTATAAATAGCTAACTACTATAGGCTTAATATTACGCTAAATAATACCAGACGGGCCGCAAATATAATAGTAAGGGCTAAGATAATAGATTTAGAAAAGCTAAGCCACAAAGAGATAACAAAAGCAGCCCGAAATAATAGAAAAGCCCTAAGAAGATAAAATACTATATTTATAAAGAGCCTAGATGCTATTTAAGTAACTATATATAAAAGGAGAGGAATGAAGCATACTTCTAATAGCGAAATAAACCACAAGTCCTTAATAAGTTAAAGATAGCCTACTAATACTTCCTAACCTACTATAAGAGGGCTATAGAAAAGATAACTAATAATTAAAAATAAATAAGAATAAGAATAAAGAAATTGAGATAAATTTCTAACTACTTAATAAGAGTAAAGATTATTAAAGTAACAGCAATTTAGAAAATAGATAGTATAATATATTCTTTACTTAATCTATAAACCTAAGTAGTAGTTAGCTAACTAATTTAACCCCTATTATAAATAAAAAGGCTATTATAAAGATACTGCTGAACTTCCTACTTATCCGATAGGTTGGATCTGCTACGATCCAGATTTCCCTAGTTCCCCTCTACTTTCAAGCTGTTCAAGGTTCAGCGCCTTCTGAAAGTGGAGTGGACGTTCTTCCGAGCATCTTATCGCAACTAGCGGCTGCCTTGGGTGGTGGTGTTCTTTGTAAGTCGCGACCAGTGTGGACATGGACAACATTGGAGCTTTGGCTGATGATTTGAAGTGGGCAAGTTCGGATACTACTTGCCGTGGGCTATTGGAGGAATAGCCGCGACTATCATTGCCAGCGGGCTTTTCACAACACTTACACCAATGACGCCGATCGCGTAGTGGGCTGGTCTTTAACTGCTTAGCGGAGCTGGTCGTGGCGTAGTATTGCAGATTGCGAGTTATTGACCTTTCTATGATAATTGATCTCCGCAGGTGGAAGCTAACTGTTCATAGCCGAGTTTAGCTATATAAGCCAATCTGCCGCCCAAGCAAATTTCCGTTGGCATGTCCTTCGTAACGTTTTCTCAGTTCATGGGATCTGCTGTCGCCCTTGCGATAGGTAACGACGCTATTTTTGCTGGGGCGTTGAAATCTGATCTCCCCCGATTTGCGCCTGATGTCGACCCAGACCTGGTGATCGAGGCAGGCGCTACTGGATTTCGCAACGTTGTGGCCACAGTCGCCCTCCCGGGCGTGCTTCAGGCGTATGTGTCAAGTATTAACAAGAAATTCTACTTGTCCATGGGGCTGGCGATCGCGCCATTCTGCTTTGCTTGGGGAATGGGGTAGAGGGATATTCGGCCCAACAGGAAACCTGCTAGGCGTGACTCGAGCTCATAATTCTTAAGGCTCAACTCAATGACGAGAGAAAGTTGCAATCCAGATACTAATAGTCCTTTAGTCAGCGAAGAAGTCGTTCCTTGAGTCCATTGGTCGTTGACAGAGTGTTTCGGGAGAACAAGTAGTCAACTAACAAATGCGTCCGGGATACTCAGCAACTCTCATGCAGGTTGAACCATTGCTGTCCAGTATTTAGGACTCAAGGCACGAAAGCCGATTCAGCGGCTGGAAGTGGACCAGCACTGCTAAGCGAGGCTTCACATACCATGATTTGATGCTTGACGGTGTAGGATCGAGGGTGGAGAATGTCGACCGTGCGTTTAGTTTACGTATGTACGTGTCGCAAAATGCAATGGGGCTTCAGCAGCGGTTTCTCCCAGTTCTGAAGAACAAATGTGCGCGAAGAGACTGAGTCGGGGGAAACATTACGCGCCAATATTTCATCAGTCAAAATGACGGATATCTGAGCCATGTTTCCCGAGGCTATTGACAAGACTGACTCTTTCACATGCCTCATGAAACTTCTCTCTTATGCTGCGGAAAGTGGGTGTGTGTTTGCAGCATTGACTGGAGAGATAGGGGCCACTCGACATCGACTCAGAACACCTGACTCTGATTTGGTCACGCAACGTGATCATCGCTTATATAAGACGATTGGATCGCAACAAAACCAGCTGACGCGTTTCAGCTCTCTCGTCTGCCAGTTGAACTCTTGCTGCGAGTTCCCGACGGGTGAAACATGGCTACTAACGAACTTCTGCCACCTCAAGTGCATTTGAAATGGTTCGGACTCAGGGTCCGCGGAAGCTGGGGGGTCACCGGAGGATCTCTCACCGAAGTGGCCCACTGTTCATCGTCGGCGATGCCCTCCCTAGATAATCGAGAGCCAGTTAATAGACTTTAATCTCTTGCAAGTCCGCAAAGCTTGATGATATTTTGCAGTTCTGCTCGGAAACGAAGTGGCAAAGAAACCTCGACTGCCGCGCTATTGACGATCGCTAGAGCTGTGCTGCCAAGAATATAGCTTGCCAGCGAGTTGATGCGATCTTCCTAATCCGGAAGGCTGAGTATCGCCCAACAACACTCGGCCGAGTCACGCCAAGCCTCAGAAGGCATCTCGCTAGAAATCCAAAATAGCTACTCATTCTTCGGCCAAACAACACACGGTGAACATCTCACGAGGCGTGCTGAAACGGATCTGAGAGGAAAGCGCGCTGTCGGAGCTGCTTCAGACTTCAGTACTTTACCTCCCCATGGCGCTTTGGCCGTCTCGACGTTCAGGGTCTCATCGACCCGCTCTTGACTCGAGAGGCAACAGTGCGCCCGCAGAATAGATTGAAAGCGTTGGATCGTGCGTTCAAATTTGAGAGGCGAAACCGAATCCTTCTGGGATAGACTTTGCACGATGCCACGATCTACGAGTTCATCTTGTCGTCCAGCAGCACAGGAGTTGACTTTGTCCCAACTGTAATTTTCCCGAGCGTTGTTACCTTTTCCAACCGGCCGGCAGCTCGGTTTCGGCGAGACACGCGCTGGCGTGGCTACTCAGAGCTCGAAAAGAAGATGGATGGGTGCCTTTCCGTCAACTTGTCGACGTGGGCACATTGTCAGAAAATTGCCATCAAGGTTTGGGGTATCCGTCCAGAGCTGTTATCCCGTCGTTCCTCGTTTTTGCCAAGCAGCGCATTCTTTGTGTTTCTTGATTCAATCCATTCTACTCAGTCGCCAAGAGCTCCAGCCATGCCTCCCCAACGTCATTGTTCTAGCGCGATGCCCAGACATAGCCCCCTAGAGAAGATTCACGTGCCATAGCCGCCGCGGATCGAGACGGCGCCGACGGGTTTCTCCCGCGGGCGCGGTCGTTTGTGCCTTCGGCAGCTCGCCGGATGGCTCACAAGTCAGTGCCATCCCTGAAATCCTGACAAATATGTCACGGTTGGCCGAATGGGAACTCTATTTTTTTTTTTTCGCGCAAATTGATTCAAAATTGATTCAAAAGACAGTATGGCAGGGCGCCTCTCTCGAGTCGTGGAGCTCAAACCCGCCAAAACACCACGAGGCTCTCGAATTGATCTTTTTGGACAGCGTCCTCCACGAGGGAGCGGGTTTGTAGTCGACAGAGGGGGTTCTAAAAGGAGCAAACAGTTGGTCGCTGGATGCGCCCTCACGGTGTTTCTAGACTAGACACTATCAATCTCTTGGCCCCTCATCTCCGAAGTCTGAACAAAAGAACCCCCCACTTGAGAATTTGTCTCGGCAAAATTGGTCTTGGCAAAGTGTTTTTCTCAAAAGAGCCTCGAGGTTGTCACGAAGCAAATCTTGCTGACAATGCGCTCTGGAAAAAAACAGCCCCTCACTAAAGACGGTCTTGGGGGAACCCCGAAGGCCGCAATTGGTCTGTTTGTAGCACGTTAGAATTGCCTACATCGTGGAAGCTGGCAACTTGCTTAGAACATTAGCCCAGTCCTGTCTCCCAGTGGACCGCAGTTCCCGAATCCCAAGAAGGTTTGGAGGGGCAAATTGGTGTTGCATGGCCAGGGAACCGGTCAACAACTGGAGTAGCGGTTAAGCGGAGTGATCCCCCTAGTAGGAAAGCCCTTGGCACCTACCCAATGATTCAGATTTGCAGTTTTCCAGATTTGTGGTAAAGGTAATGTGCGCCAAGTCGGATCGGCACCTTGACAAGTAAATGGCCGCTGAGTCGACATCTCATACGCGAGAGGTTTCCTGGAAACCTTAAGATAAGTATTCGACAATGCGCATGATTGCTTGTCCCAAAAGGGAAGGGCAGGCCGCAGGTTCACCCGGAACATCTCAGCTAGATCTGACAAGTCTCCCTGTCCCTGTCCCCGCGCAAGAACCCCGACATGAGTCGAACGCGCGGGTGCACTTGGCGTGGCTAGCACGCATCTTGGCAAGGTTGACCATTTTGGGAGCACGCTATTCATTTGCAAGAGACAAGTAGATATAAGCTTCGTGGGCTGTCGCCTGAAGTCTTGAATTCGATTCGTCTCTTCTCAACTTGTCGTGCATGTACATGAACGAAGCCGCCAACAATGTTGTTCTCACAAAGAAGCGCCTGCGATCGTTGCCGAGCTCTCAAGAGCCGTTGCTCTAGAGAATCCGGAGAAGCAAAGTGTGAAAGATGTCATCGCCTTAAGATCGACTGCTTCTACAGTCCCCCGCGACGTATGGGCAGACCAGCGAAGAAGAGGTTAAGCCAAGACAATGTCAACTCAGCAACACCATCATCCGGATACCGCCGCGCTTCAACTATGTCTAGCGTAACCATCCAATCTACCCAATCCGCCATGGTTCCAACACCAACCAACGAGGCGAACGAATTTCAATACGGGCTGGGTATCATTCAAAGTCATCCGGCCGAGGACGCATCCTGGGTGGAGAACTTCGAAGACCCGTTGCTAGGGCTCTTGCAACATAACGATCCCACGATGATGGCTACCGAATGGATGGATCACGAATCGCTGGGATTCTTAGATCATCAGGAGGAAACAGTCATTCCTGAACACCACGGCCTACCCATGACACCCCCTACGACAGCCGGCTCTCTCCCCAGTGGCTCGGGGGACGCATGGAGGCAAAGCTGCGAACAGCCACATGATTTCAGTCACCCGGAGTCTTTCGCTTGTGATACGCTCCCCCCATCTCCGGAACCAAAGTCAACGGAGCCCGCTACTCAGCGTTTGCTCGATCTCCTGTCGCGACTCTTTTCTCGCCACATGACAAAAGCTCAAGAGCTGGACGGTCTATCGGCTCTAATCAATACTACAGTACATTCCACCGAGAACCTCATAGAGATAATGGAAGGCCTACCCCGCTTGCGACCCAGCGTGGAGGGCCGACGGTCCGCCTCGCCACTTTCCACATGGGGCGCCGGATCCGACCCCGCCGGCTTCAATGCAACGGCTGCCCCGTACGCGGCGCCAGAACCACAGCTACAACAAAACCCCAACTACGCCGTCACAATCTCTCTTTCCATCACATGTTATCTCGTTCTTTTGGATTGTTACGATGAGCTGCTTTCAGCTCTGAGAGCGCGACTGCAGTACTCGCGACAGAGCCAAGGTCCCAGTCCAGCCAGCGACATGGGCCCAGCGCAGACTTTCTTCAACAACAACTCCGGCGGAAACCTCAACAAGCTCAACCTCGGCAGCTCATTTGACTTGGACGTCAACTCTGTTGTATTCCTCCTGTCAAAAATGATGAAGCGACTGCACAAGTCCACGGAGAGCCGCTTCGTGGCGGTTTCCATGGAGAACCAGGCGTTCAACCACATGAAGGGACAGAATCACGGTGGATACCCGGTTGCGCCTGGGTCGATCAGATATGATTTCCAGGATGGCGGAAGCCAGGCGACGGATGCGCTTTCAGAGCCATCTCCGGGGGCGTCTCTGTCTCCGATGATGATGATGGGAAACTACGCTTTGAGGGAAGTGAGCCAGAGGCACCAAAGCGTGATGGAGTCGCTTCGTGTCATCAGATGGCTGGCCGATGGATTATGACATAGCATGCGCCAATGAAAAAAAGATTCTTTGCACAATAAAGACACGATACGCGTGGCACCACCACCAAAGGTGGCCTGCACGATTCATTCTCGTGACCGTCCGAGTGTTTTCCCCAGTTAGTGGAGAGTCGGCATCATCGCATCGCTGTCAGACTGACAATCGGCCGGAAAGATCAGTTTTGCCGAAAAGTCCCGGTGCGAATCATCCCATGATGAGGTGATGTGAGGTAAACCTGATCTCTGATTCCTCGCATTCTACGCAACCTACAGCAAAGCTATTTTTAACACAAACACCCGGAAAAGTTCCAAACTTTTAGCATTTCATCCCATGTTGTGGGATGGCTTCGTGACCATTGCAGACTCAGATTTGCCCAAGTGCCAGCTGAATCGTGTCTCGCTCTTAACCCAGTAATATCACTTTGGGTTACAAGTTGGAGAAATTACCGGACGTCGACTGTTCTAGCCGCTTCTGGATCAGGGTCGGAAATGCAAAACTGGATCTGCAACTGGCCCAAGCAATCGCCTCGTAAGTCGAAACATGAGAGAAGAGAGGAAGTTGAAATGGATATCTTCTGCCATATATAGCCCCGTGACAGGTATTTCTAGGTCGCTGGACAAGAATCTGGCATCCTCGAACGCATCAAATGTCTCAATGTACATTCGCGCTTGAAGCCAGGTGAGTTAATGCGCTAATGTTATATTCGCGAGTATGATCAGGTCGTGTAGCACTGACGCACGATAGCCTCATAAGTAACGGACAGCATCAAGTCTGAGAAGGTCTGAATCGAACTGACGTCACATTATCAAGTGATCCGAGTTCCATGAACCTACGCGTCCTGCTGTCTTCAGAAAGTATGAAATTTCATTCGCGTCTAGCGCCCACCGTCATTCTAGATTACACATTAACCCGTCATACTTCCTTTCCCTGGAGATCTAGCTACCTACACTCATCGTCTAGCATCAGCTACTTTCCTCCAAGACATTAACTCAGGCGATGGTTGCGGACCAGATGTTAACCCACGACGCCTCAAAGCGTTTCCAGAGTCGGATCGTTCTCCATAAGCTTTTCCACAAGAGCCTTGTTCTTGAGGGTGAGTGTTACATCACACCAATACCCGCCCTCAGCCTTACACATGATCTGCGTGTTGACTTCATCGAGACCGATTAGCAAATCATAATCAGATAGTAGTTCAGCGGGAAAACAAGGCCGCACTTACACCTGGTTGTTGTAAGCTTGTTTCGCATCAGCGAATGCCCCAAAACCAACGGCAAAGTCTCAACCATGGGCACCGACGACTCGGTCCCTGGTTGTCCGTTCGAAGTGGGCTTCCCGTCGTCGTGAGCGCTCCCCGTTGAAGGGATACTCGTCGAAAGCTTGGAGAAGTCGATACCGTGCCAAGCTGCTGTCCAGTTTGTCACTGAGAAGCTGAGCTCCCCGGGCTCGCAAATATGAATCCCGTATCCACCACGATACATCTCGCGCGTAACAGCCAAGTTTCTGTCCATGCTCTCAGGTTTCAATGCTTCGATGACCGCAAGGCGGTTCCGACGCGCAATTTCGCTGACTGGCGTGTCTCGGCAGATGGACATGCGGGCTACGCTGTATAAGGCTGCGTTGTGAAGGTAGGGCTTGTCGGCTGGGAGTGCCGGATGCCGTCCTCGGGCTGAGACATCATCAGTATTTCGAGGTTTGAAATTCTTGGCCTCGGGAGCAATTACCATTCACAACGCCACTCAAGGTGACCATCTTGGGCTTTTTACGATGTAGATAACAGAGCTATGTTCTGTATCAGCTTGACTGACTTTGGCATGAAGCATCAGGATCGTTTACCTTCATTATGATTGCATTGAGAACGTCCCCGTTAGTTATCTCAGCATGCTTTGGCCCATGCTGGGAATCGATTGCTGCTTGATGCTTCTTTCGCAGCCCGGTCACCACAGACTCTGGCAATATCAGAAGCCGGCGAGATTCATCCGGTTCCCTGACCAATTCTGGGATGAATCCGAGAAAAATTCGTATTCGTTCGTCGCGAGATTTGAGTCTGAATGTTCCTCTCTCTTGCAAGGTCTTCTTTGGTATGTCTGTCGGCCCATCAAGATCCCCACGCTTCAGCTGCAAGAACTCTCTAGGGTGGCCACCGGCAGCAAGCTCAAGCCACGCCCGGATGAAACTGGCGTATCCCATTTGATCCACGACCGCATGAGGCAGGTTTGTGCTGAGAACTGTGCCATCTTCGTAGTGTGTGAGATGGACCAAGAGCGTTGGGGTGTCGGGACCGTCTTCCAGGCTGGACTTTGGCCAAGTTGCAGGCGTCCACTCTTCCTCCAACTCCACGATAGACTTTCCCCACGTAACAGTGTCGATGGCGCCAGTAGTCGAGGGAGGCAGCAATTGGCTTGCTGCGAGTGTAGTTGGTACTCTGCGGCTTGACCATTCGAAGAGGGGCTGATCCGCAGAAAATACAGCGTGCGAATGATATGCTAGGCCTTTGCCTTTTCCTGCGGACCTAACCCGCGCTCCAAGGATCGGAAGATGGTTACGAACGAGGCTGTCCAAGGAGACTTTCAGGACTTTCTCGCTCAAAGAATGTCGTATCACAAAGAAGCACAGGGAGCGGATCTCGTCGATTGGTTTCCACTGGTCCTTGGGTTCCAGGGGAATGACTTCGACGTCTCGCGGGCAGCCGTGGCCATTCATTGTGTCGAGCCAGTATGTCTGATGTCGGATTCGACAGTCTGTAAGCGTGAACTAATTAGAGCGCAAACTTGAAAGTCTTGTTTTTGAGAGACGCGGGCTTATCTGAGTGGGAAGCGATGGCTTTTGCCTCCTCGTAGCATTCAAGGGCATCCCCGCACACACGCCTGCGACCAGCCAGATCTAGTTCTTGACTTCGATCTCTGTGAGTAGCGATATTCGGCGCCCCCTTAAACCTCTTCTAGTAACTAATGGGGGCGCACCGACGCGCAAACCACATAATAGCGCTACTCCTACAGAGTGGTATTTGTTTCCCGTCGCGTACAGCGTGGGCTGCTTTCGCGCGAACTCGACACGGGAAGTAGATTCAACTCACTTATTAGTCAGAAGGGATTCAGTGGCCTTTTATCACGTCCCGGCGGGATGTCAAGGACTGCACGACCCATTACAATTACAGCACTCCAGCTTTTTTCACGAGAATCTCACGTGAAATTGGTGGTTCACCGTAGCTTTGACATTTCACTCTAATTAACTTTCGGCAGACTGCCCAGTGGCTCTGGGTTTGAAGGTAAATTAACTACCACGTTCGTATTTGGCCTCGCCCTTTACACAACAAGCAAGCGGTCTAATGCCCTAAAAAGCTAGTATTCAAGTCCGAGACGCCCTTCATGTGGCTTTTGTGGCTGGACGACGCCGTTGGGCAACATCTTTGGGACAGCGCTGGCATACCAGGGGCAAGTATGGCAGCTTCAAAGCAGCTCATCATGATCACGTATCTACCCCAGCATGGCCTTGACCAAACGCTTTTCACTTTGGGTGAGCTTACGTCGCTTCAAATCCGAGTCCTTTACATTTCGTATCGTGTTTGTTTTAAACCGCACAGTCTCGGTTGCACTCTCGCCTGAATACCCTCGCCTTACACCCCTCTGGGCCAGCATGGTCGCAGGTATCGCATGCTGATTGCAACAGTGCTGAACACCATGCACGATCCCGTGAAGATGACCACCCCTCTATACTTTAGCAGTCCATAACTTTCCGCCGACGTTATGTGAAATAGCAGGTTTCCACTGAGCGGGCCAGCCAACACATTGCCGACCCCTTTGCCAAAGTTGAATAGCCCAAAGATCATGGGCACAGCCGTCGAGTCTGTGCTCACTGCCGTGGTCATCCTCGCCCACATGGCTGTGAACCCAGCGGCGAAGAAGCCGTAGACCAAGGCAAAGATGATCAAGAGAGGCAGGGTATGGGCAAGCCCCCACAATGCAAATGCCGACGTTGCTGAAACCACGGTAGATACTATAGCCAAACCTTCAAGAGAGACTTTGCGGTCAGAAAGGAGGCCGAACGTGAGTTGACCAGCGACCTGTGAGATGCTCATCAGAGCAAGAAGGAGAGCCCCTTGCCTCCCGCTCAGACCGATGGATGCGGCATAGGAAGGGAGCCAAAGGGAGGGGAAAAAGTACCCGAGGCCCTGCCCCAGGTTTGAAATCGAGTAAAGCCAGAACAACACGTCGCGAAGGAAGCTCCAGTCCATCCGGGTGGAAGCGCTGTGCAATGAAGGCGGCAGGCGGCCTTTGAGAAACGGGATCAGTGGCCCCGTTAGGACAAACAGACCGATGGCGATGGCCCGTAGCGTGGTCTGATAGCCGTATTTGTCGAGCAAGGCTTCGATGGCGAAAGGGAATACAGCTCCCGAAACTCCAGATGAACTACACAGGAGTCCATATGCCATGCCTCGGCGTGTGATCCAGTACTCGTTGACCATAGTAAGGATGGGATAATAAAAGATCAGAAACCCCACCCCGTAGGCGACGCCCTGAGTGAGAATCAGGGTCTCGACTGTGGTGCAGAATGAAGCAAGCACGACACCGCCAATGCAAATGAACCCTGTCTCCTATTAGACATTGACGGGCAGTTTTTCTGACGCTACAGTATTCACTTACAACCCACCCATATCATTTGGGTTTGAAATCGCTGGTATCGTTTGATCAGAGGAGTGACGGCGGGTGCCCCCAAGTAGCTGATACCGGAGGCAACGCTTCCCACTACTGGGATATATCTACTATCGGCGAAAGCCGGCTGCTTGGAGTCTGGGCAAGATTATCAGTCCATATCTTGAGGAAGCAAACGGGAGCAACCTACAGAATGCCTGGAACACCCCAAAGGATAGGGGAAATCTGGAATGCAAAACGTCAACAGCTTGAACGAAACCTATCAATGGAATGGAAACTCACCCCCATAGAAGAGCCTCAAAAACAAATGCGGTCAGGAGAAGCTTCCATGCCGCCAATCCCCGGTCAGTAGGCTCGAGCTGATGCTGGGTGCCATGGAATTCTGTTGAACTACTCGGATCAAGGTCTTGGAAATTCCGACTCGACGTTGCGGAGGGCGTCGCCAATTCAATCGACTCCAAATTCGATACCGTAGACATTTCGCTCGATTCTATGATGAGTTGTCACAGATGAATTTCGTGCAGATGTTGTTTTATGAGAATCGCAGTTTTGCGGGGTACAACAGAAGGGCCTCTACAGCCGATGCTAGCCCCCCGTGCTCCGGTGATCGCGGATCTTGGGCAGTTAGTGTGAGATCTAAGACGTTCTCATGACATGCGGCGCATCATCCTTGGCATCTGTGAGAGGTTTTAATCTAGTAACATGACCGAACGATTTACTTAATAGCTTATTCAAGTCTCGTTCAAAGCCATTCTTGGAGCAGGACTATCTCAAATCTATTCCAATATCGCCCCATCCAACCCTTGAGTTCAGTCCCTGGCGCCCAAGTACAAGATATCATGAAATATCTGAAGCCATTCTCCGTGCTCACGTCTCCACAAGTACTGCACCTTGACTAGCAAAGACTCGTCCTTCGCCGTGTCATTGACCCGCCTCATCCCATATGTCGACCCTCATCCCGATCCAACCTTCGACGACCGACTTCTCTTTCCCTAGCTGAGCGGAAGAGAATCCGGCTAGAGCAACTTGCTCATCAGTACCGAACTCCAACTCAGACTCAGCCAAGAGACGGGTGGTGTAAAACTATTTCATCTGAGGCCTCTCCGGCAGACGCGGGATTTTTGGTTGGCGCGTGCTCGTGGAGGTATTTCACAATTGTTTCTCTATTATCAGCAGCAAATGATGGCTATCGGGCGAAATATCTGATAACACGACGGACAGAAGAAGGCTCCTTTCGCGTCCATGTCCATGGTGTGACGATAACAGGCATACGGAGTCTTCCGGTGAGAGGCAAGATTCGTATATTTGGAGATGAAGGTCATGCTGCCAAGATCGACTACGCCAAATAAAAATAAAAAATGAATAAAAAAAGGAAAAGAAAAGACTCGCCATGCGTTGACGGAGATGCCTCAAAACGCCCCCCTATCAAGGAGAGCTTATTGACTCACGAGGGAGACTAGTCACACACAAATCGCATGCTGTCAGCTTTTAGCGCCTAAATTTGACCCATCGACCCATCAGCACGGAGGTAGTGCATCCAAGTAGTTGGAAATAGGCAATTTCAAAGTTGTCAGACGATGGAATCGCCAAGTAGTCAAGATGAGAGCGCTGTCATGTAGCTTCGTCCGAGTTTGGAAACCCGCCTCTCCAATTCAATAGTGGGCACAATCCCTTCACGCCGGCTCCGGAACCGGCTGGGGAACCCCGTTTAATCAGCTGTTTCCGGGCCGCAATCACATTAGACTAGAACGCTTTCCCGGAGCCGGATAGAGAAAGCATCCACGTATGGCGCTCGTCTTTCTGCACCGAACGTCCATATGTGTTCTGGTACCAAATATCGGTAGTCTATATATTTAACCTGCCCGAAAGGAAGCTGTATAAACGTCATCTTCCTATTTTCCAATCCGATCCCCGAAGCACTATTTCTTATTAACCGTACGATCTACCAGGCCGAAGCCCCGCCGTGCATCTCCACACTCGGAGCCGACCGGCCTTTTCCGTCCCGGGCCCCTCTAGGCATAAGCTCTCCAGGTGAGCCAAACTCGATTACATAACCTTCACCTTCAGTCCTACCTGGATGGTCCGCGCCGAAAAGAAAACGCCGACTGCCGCAAGCATAGTGAAGCCACAGAACAGCTGCAGACCGGGGTAGCTTGCACCCTGAGCGGCAACGATGGCGCCAGCAATGAGACTGCCCGTCAGCGCACCAAACGACTGCACTGCGAATGCCGTCCCGGTTCGGATGCCAATCTGGCTGATGTCGGAAATCTGAGCGACGAGCGCGGGGGCCAGTGAGATGAAGCCTCCCGAAGAGAACCCAAAGATGACGAGGAACACGATGATGGAGGCGTTGCCCTTGCCGGGAACCCAGAGTGCGAGGCAGAAGAGGGCGCTGATGAGGGTGATCAAAATCATGACGTTGTAGCGACCTCATCTGTCGGCGACGACGCCAGGAATGATGCGCCCGAGAATGCTGACGGCATTCATGATGGAAAGCGGGTATATCACCAGGTTTTCGTCCAGGCCTTGGGCTCTCGCCTGCAAGATGATGAAGTTGAAAGGAAGAAACGTTCCCCAGAAGAAGAGGAACAGCCCAAAGACGGTTACGGCGAAAGATTGCCGACGAAGACCGTCGAGATATTCCTTGAGCGGGGGCAAGCGGGACTTCACGGTTAGGCAAGTGATGCCCAGCAGGAACAGGAAGAGGAAGGCGACGGCGCGAATGGCCCAGGGGAATTCGAATTGAGCAGTCATCTTGGACATCATGATGGGCAAGATAACGCCGCCGAGAGAGGACCCGGAGACCATGATTCCGAGCGCGGCGCCCCTGCGGCGGAAGAACCACGACACGACGGAGGCCATGCAGGCCTTAAAGACAGCGCTGGATCCGATCAAGGAGACGATGCTCTGCGCCAGGATGAACTGGTAGTACTCCGTTGACGAGGATGTCATCGTGAGACCGAAAACGTATACGACTGTGCCCCAGTAGAGGAGGTTCCGCGGGCCATACGAGTCGTATAAACGACCAAACCACGGCTTACCAGCTGCGAAACCCCAGACAGGAGAGCGAATACATACCACAGCACCCATGAAGGTATCGTTCACACCTGCAGGCTGGTGATCCATGACACCGTGGTGGCTGGGTACCCTTCAACCGCCCTTCGAGGTCATATGCCTGAGAAAGATAAGTCAGGAGAAGAAATCTACGTGGGCTTGGAAGTCAGTGTCGACCTACCTGGAAAACACCAACATAATTGATCAAGCCAGAAATGCAGAACAAGGCACACCAATCACCGAAAACCACCAGCCAAGCCGCCCTTTTCGATGTCGGCTTCGACGACGTTGGCTGGTTCCGGGTAGATGTTCGCTCCCGTCTCACGCTGTTGTGAGGGGATTCGCTCCAGTGACGGGTGGGTGGCGGTCTGATAGGGCGAGTTGTCCGCCTTGTCTGGTTCCGTCCTCGCGGGGTTCTCCTACATGACTGTCGACGAGTTGGACGACGTGGATACGGCGTCGTTGGCGCGCATTGCTGCGATGGTTTTGGGAGTTGACTGTCCCGACTCTCGTTTTGCTGGATGGCGGTGGCCATTGTTGGGCTGTTCCAACATTTACCGCTTTTTGCCAGGTCGATGATGGTGGAGATATACCGTCTATTCTAGGTCGATCGGGCTCGTCTGGATTGCTGGTGTGGTGGGCAGAAGGGACTGGCGATCCGGCTTCAGTTGCAGCTGGTTCCATTCTTATGGACCCGAGAAGCTGCTGCAAAGATCTCACCCGTTACGGATGCAAAATATCTCGCACAATGCGGCTCAGGAGGATAAGGAGAAGAATTAATTAAAGTAGCCGACGGAAGAAGCCGAGATTACTGGCTCGCGTTCTTCTCGCTCTTTGCCATGATATTCTTGCTAGGCTCGGAAGAAAACACCAGAACACAGCGGCGGCGCGCACACCAGTCCTCTGACAAACCCATGCTCGGTTTTAAACGCCATGCCCTGTTGTGACCAACAGTTGGATCGACGCAATTCTGGATCCCCTTTACCCCAAATCTGGGGAGGGGGGTTTGGCTCCACGTCCCCGGGACTGAATCAACTTGGCCAATGACACATAGTTGCCGAGTTTTAGTATGAGATCCGTAGTCCAACTGGCGTAACAGCGAATCGCCTTGTTCCCAATGAAGCCACGCGTCATATCAGATGGGCGCCGGTCCTTTCCCCGCGCACGCGCTTGTTGCGTCCTCTGTTAGAAAAGGGTGTAAACAGAGAGGCACACTGAAGCGGATGTCGGAGACCGCCTCACCACTACTTGTTATGAGTCGTAGGTTGCACTCTAGCGCCTAGAAAGGCAGTCAGCCGTTTGCGAGGGAACAGGAATTATCTAACAATCTTCGCTGTCCGCTTCTCATACCTGAGTAGTCAGCAAGTAGGTGCGGCGAAGACCATAGAAAATTTGCGCAGCCCCTCTCCGGATAGGCGTTGAGAACGCCATGCGGCAGAATCAGGATCTGAATCCCAGGATCTGGTTTTCCTGTGCCAAACCGGTGGTAAGATCTTACCCGAAGGGACATCCTGGCCCGGAGCTGTCTTCCGTGCGGGGGAACTAACGGCTGGTCCCTGTTGCTCGGCGTTGGGACGAAAGCGCGAGCTCCAAAGAAAAGTAAATGGAATGTCAACTGGGTGTTGAACCAACCAGGGAAATTTCCCGTTTCTCGGCGCTTGGCTCCGAGATCGAGGCAGAAGTTCAAAGCCTGGCGTCCGTGTTTGGCGTCGCGTGGACGTGGTGGCAAACACACACTATCAGTCAAGCTTCCTCTTATGTGACAGCTGCATGTCCGAGCTCGAGCTGGGTTGTCCTAGCTCCTTGTATTAGAGACCGAGTCTCTGCACATCTCCGAATTCGAATTTCACTTCAAAGAATTGCATCCGTATGGCGCCCGCACGTGGAAGGGGCGTCTAGGCCGACATATCGAGTCCAGTAAGCCTAGCTCAAACGCCGCCATTCGCATCAACGCCGAGGTGTGTTATTCGTTGCGTTAAGAAGTTCGCCCAGTTTCATTACACAGTAGATATACATTTGTCAGCGCAGCGGCTGTATTTTTGATAGTGATTACATCTTCAGGGGCGTAGCAACGCCATATGCTGCCTTCGATTCCGCCTTCACCTAATGAATTCCTTCAGGTCCTTGGTGTCCTCAAAGCTAGCCTTGCCATCGCGGTTGATTTTGGCGACATGGATTGCGGAAGGAGGCTGCTCAACTGACGCCGGCTTCGTCTCGACCTTGGGCTTAGTTGGTAGTTCGACGGCCTCAGGGACCACACCAGCTGGCGCATCTGCAATCTCGTTGACTTCATCGTTGGCCAGAGAGTCTGCGACTCTAACACCTCTGCTGGATAGGAGAAGAGTGGTAGGTCCGCGGAATTGGAGGAATAGCCTGTCGCCCCAGACGGTGCGGCGAAGCGTCGTGCGCAGGGCAAACAGCCACTGGGCCAGGGTTTTATAGGTGCTTGTTTCGCGCATGGATTTCATGAATTTCGTATCCGGTAGCAGGCTAGTGATGCTTGGGACCTGGAAGCGCAAGACATTCGATTTGAGACGGAATGGTAACGGAGGGTTGCGCGAGACGGCGTAGGCGACGACGTGTGAAGGGTGAGCGACAAACTCTTCGCCTTCGGCCAGGTTGAGCTCATATATCTGGCCAGGAGATGACAGTGCGGCGAGGCCGCGGCCGGTAAGATGGGTGCTTCCCCAGTGAGCGATGGAGAGACCGCGATTTATGCGGGGAGATATTGATAGGGTGTGGCCAGTCCATGCTAGGAGGGCGTTCCGCTGCGTGACCATGTAGTCGGTCGTACCATCGAGGTGGAGGACGGAGAAAGTGGTGGTAGGAGACTTCGTAGAGATAAGTGCAGTCAAAGGCGTCGAGGAGGAAACGCGTTGGTAGAGGAAAGGAACGCCGAGGAATGCTCGTGTGAAAGGAGAGAGAATCGAAAGAGAAGATTGGGCCTGGGAGAAACGTTAGCTTTGATTCCAAGCCTTCTTCCCACAGAGTTCGTCACATTTTCAGCCTTGCCCGCCACTGCGACCAGAGTGCCTCTCCTCGTGTAAAGCTGCTGCGACGGCGACAAGGTGACAGAGAGGAGGGAGTGAGGTGAGCCCAGGACCTCGAAGCGGGCATCTACATAGATCCATGTCAGTGTGTTGAATGCTACCATGCCATTGAAGAGAAAAGTCTATACCGGCCGAGTCCCTCAGTGCAGTTCCGCGAGCTCCAAAAACGTCCCCGCCAACCCTCGGTGCTTCTGTCGTGGGCGCCGCGCTGATCTGAACGCTCCTGCACTGCCTGCAGACGTAGGAACGCAACGGGCGAAGCCGCAAACCGCGTGCTGTCCGCAGCAGGGGCAATTGGCCACTCATAGCGGAGATTGAGAGAAGGTGATGAGGGTGGTCGTTGGATCGTGACCTCGAAGGTCCAGAGAGGCACATCTGTGATTCCCATCAGGAATTGCCCGGTGAAAGCCCGTGCCCCGGGGCCACGGAAAAAAGTCGGAAGCAAGCGGCCCCGATGAGATACGTACCTAGCACGTTCTCAACAGAATGCCCCCGACCTACCGGCGACCGGTAGGTGGGTACCTCATTAGCAGACGTTAGCTTATGTAATTTTGGCTCTTGCTCTCGGATCGCCGTTACCCCGACAACCTGTGGAACGAATTATGACGCGCCCCCTGTTGATGAGATCTCTCACACCGACCTTTTGCATATTCCTTGCACAACCGTCCTTGACACCTAAGGCAACTTCCCAAGTTGTCAAATCTCTTCTATCATCAAACCAATTTCCCGGCCACGCGTGTGGACGACACCGACGACACGCTCCCGTCTCCGTGTTTGCACTCCATCCACAACCTTGCCTGGGCTGCTGCCACCTTCGATCGATCCAAATCCCAAGTCTGGCGCACGATGTCGGTTCGTGTGGTAGCGCGAATCCGTCCTCTGCTCGACAAGGAGCTGGAAAAGGACACCATCGTCACCGCAGACAGCACCGAGGAAGGCAAGCATGCCACGCTCGTGAAGATCCCTAACCCCAAAAACGAATCGGAGGAATTCTCCTTCGCCTTCAACAGTGTCTATGACCAACCAACGACGCAGGAGGAACTCTTCACCTCAGAGGGTACGCGAGATACGCCATTGCCGAGACCACGCGCTTGCCTTTACTAACTCCAACAGTCGCGCCCCACCTGAAGGCGCTCTTCCAAGGCCTCGATGTCACCATATTTGCCTATGGCGTCACGGGAACTGGCAAGACGCACACCATGCGAGGCGGCTTGAAGCTGGCCGACAGAGGCGTCATCCCACGGTTACTGAGCGGAGTGTACCGGCGTGGCAAGAAGATCGCCAAAGACACGGGAGGCAAGACAACAGTTGATGTAGCCCTGTCTTACTACGAAATCTATAACGATAAGGTTTTCGATCTGTTCGAGCCACCCGAAAAGCGCAGCGCGTCGGGTCTCCCGCTCCGAGAGAAGGATGGCAGGACTATGGTGGTCGGGCTGTCAGAACGCACTTGTGAGGATCTCCAAGACTTCTCCAAGCTTTACATCGAAGCCAACACCAACCGTGTTACCGCCGCCACAAAGCTGAACGCTCACAGCAGTCGAAGCCACGCAATCCTTAGGGTTAAGGTAACCCAAACGACGGGAGATGCTGTTCTTGAGAGCACAGCATCGGCCATCGATCTCGCTGGCTCCGAAGACAACCGCCGGACGGATAACGGCAAGGAAAGACTGGTTGAATCTGCAGCAATCAACAAGAGTCTGTTCGTCCTGTCTCAGTGTATCGACGCCATCTCTCGCGGCGATAAGCGGATTCCCTATCGCGAATCCAAGATGACGCGTATTCTGAGCCTGGGTCAGAACAACGGCATCACCATTATGATCCTCAACCTTGCACCAATCCGAAGCTACCACCTCGATACCCTGAGCAGTCTGAACGTCAGTTCCCGGGCGAAACGTATCGAAGTCCGAGAGATCGAGAACGAAGTTGTCTTCAAGCAGGTTCCACGCACAAACTCTGCCAACTCCACTCTTGCTCACCGCCAGCCCCTCCGCCCATTGGCCAACGCTCATAACATCCACAGTGGCACAATTGCTGCCAAAGAGAAAGAAAAAGAAAAGGATGTCACACGGCCAGTCAAGGCCTTCAATGTCTTTACGGACCGCAACAAGCCAGTTGCTGCTCCTGCTCGTCCGACAGCGAACACCACCCAAATCCGCAAGCCGGCAGTCGTGGTTGAGCGTGAGGTGGTACCCAGAACTTCCAAGCTCGCACGCCCACCCCCGTCTCAACCAGCCCAACCAAAACTGTCAATCTCTCCCGAGCAGCTGGAGGCTTTGGTTGAGAAGAAGGTCAATGAGATACTGAAGTCGAGAGAGAACAAAGAGCTTGAGCCAACGCCAGCACCCGCTCACCCCGATATCAACGACGCTGTGCAGCGCCGCTTGGAAGCGCTTGAACGCCGGATCGAGAACGAGGAACGCGACCGAGACGACACGCGAACGGAGGGCCTTCGCTACCTGCTGGCTGCAAGGCAGGCGAAGGAGAGAGGTGATGACCATGGTGCGTTGACAATGTACGAGCTGGCCCTTCCCTTCTTCCCTGGCCAGGCGAAGCTGTTGGGCAAGATTGAAAAGTTGCGCTCCAAAATTGAGAAGAATGTGGCGGGTGAGATGGCTGCTTCTCCCGCGACCCGCGACAGGCATGAGAAGAAGCGTAGGAGGGTCGCGTACGACAGTGAGGACGAGTACGAGCACGCCGCGGCCGACGAGGACATGAGCTTCGTGGACGTCGCCGCTAAGTCGAAGAGCCGAAAGGACAAGTCGACCAAGCCCCAGAAGATGGTCTTGCCCGAGCCGAGCGGCCCGGTTTCCCCCCGATCGCAGAACTTGTTGAGCATCATCAACTCCCGCGAGCTCAACCAGATCAAGAGCCTGCACGGATTCGGTTCGAAGAAGGCGCAGGACCTCGTCGACTATCTCGAGGCGATGCCGGAAGAGCAAGGTGGTAAAATCGACTCTCTGGCGCAGCTGAGGACCATTACTGGAATGGGTGGTCGCACGGTTGATCGTGCTTACGATGGCCTCGTCGGTGCTGCGTAGAGCGGCTTCTATCCAAACCTAGCATAGCGCATGGGTTAAAAGGTTGCATTGGCAAGGTGTTTACGGAGTTTGGATGCAGGCTACGAGTAGCCTAGAAAAATAGGTTGCTTTTAGATTGTTGCATTTTGTGATTTTGTGCGAGCACTGCTTCGAACATCGGTTTCCGGACTAGCCTGTCGGTCTATAAAACTACTACTGTTTTTGCGTCCACCTGTTGATGTCCTTTACTAGAGTTGCCAAGGCCTTTTCTACTTGTGTATGTCGGATGAAGATGAGGTTATTCATGCTGCCGGCGGGCGCGAGGCCGACGTCGATCGGTTGACTATCTTAGCCTCGCATCGCCGTTCAGTCTGACGTTGCCGTGAAGATGTCCGAAGCAGTGGAACCAACCATCTTGTAGATTACTTTGGCGACTCGCCCGACTGTCGGTGAGAGTCACGGCTGGTTCAAAGCGTCGCGGAGGGTGAACGAAAAGTATCAAAAAGGGAGCAGCAGCGTGGGCACGAAACCACTCAAGCACTTGGGTGTAAGCATGCATTACTTTTATTCCCGGAGAACCTCTAAAACTTGTCGTGAGAATCAGCTGAATCTACGGTGTCCCAAGGATTGCGCTTTAATCTTTTCCCGCCATTCGCCGGGAGGAACCGCGGCAGTTGCTCCCGTCTCAGACGCGTCAGCAAACTAGAACTGCTCACCAGCCTCGGACTTCTGGAGACCGAACTACGGAGAGGTTAGCGTGTTTTCGTGGCGCGAGCAAGACTGATGCGAGCACGGAGCGACGCCGAGGTTGTGCAGAGGCTGTACCAGCCGAAAGTCTTTCTCGATCACTTCGGAGCTTCCACGGCCTTCTCATGGTGACAAGGGCGGCTTGCTTGACTTACCTTCTTGAGGCGAATAGCGTTGATGGTGATGAAACCAGTCTGTGAACCTGTCAGTCAAACTGCCTCTATATGCATTCATCAATTGAACACGCTTACCGTCTCGGAGGGGTCGAAGGTGGTGAGCGAGTCCATGGAGGCATCCTCCTCAGAGTAGAGCTTCTCGGAAGAGGAGCGGCCAAGGCAGTAGGCGTGGCCCTTGTAGACGCGGAGGCGGACCTCGCCGTTGACCTAGATGGGAGAGTTCAGTCAAACCAGTGCTTCATCTTCAAAGGGCTTTTTGCCGGAATCATACCCGACGCTGGGCAAAGTCGAGACTTGCTGTTCCCGTGATTAGCCAAAGGGTTTTTTTTTTCTCATCGACGATTTGAAGAAAACTTACGCTGCAGGAACTCCCTCTCGGGGCTGAAGTACATGCCGTTGTAGAGGAGCTCGGACCATTGCTTGCTCAGGATGTCCCTCATCGACCTGACCTTACCATCCAGGACCCTACGCGAGTGAGCCTTCGTCAGAAAAGCGGGGGACGCGATACTTACAATCCCTCGATGGAGATGTGAGCCAGACGAAGAATCGTCATGGCCGGGGAGTCTGGCACGTGTTAGTACGTCCCCACCATCGATGCCCCGAAGGGCAAACTCACCGTAGCAGCCGCGAGACTTCAAGCCGACGAATCTGAGGGGTCGTCAGTGTCTTGGCCAACCAAATCGTGAAGAGTCTATTTACCGGTTCTCGACGATGTCCTAAGCACCATGTTAGCAAGCCTAGAACGTTGGAAAAGATCAAGACAAGTACTCACAACACGGCCAACACCATGCTCCTTGCCAATAGCGTTCAGAAGGCCAAACAACTCGACGGAGTCGGTGGCAGTCTGGGTGGGAGTGACGACCTTGACGGGGAGACCCTTGTCGAAGTGAATGCTGATGTCGAGTGGCTTGTCGGGGGCGTTGAGCGGGGACACCGTCTTGGTCCACATGTCCTCAGGGGGGGTGACGTTGGGGTCCTCGAGCATGCCGGCCTCGTAGGAGCAGTGAGCTGTGAAGGTCAGCAAGGTCTCAGCTCTGTGATGCGAGGCAAGTTACCGAAGTTGTCGTCCTGCAGTCGAGTCAGCTGATATCCCCGTACCTCTCCATCATACTAACTCACCATGGAGTAGGGCTTGGCCTTGGTGCTGGTCACGGGAATGCCTGGGAAATCTTCAGCTTCGGTTGCACAGTAACGCTTGCTCTCGGCTCACCCTTCTCAGCAGCGTAGTCCAGGAGGTCGTTGCGGCCCTATACAAGGTCAGCCACGGAACTGTGGTTGTTTCGGTCGAAAGGCCGGCGATTGAGACCACCCGAAGATGTAACAAGCACGATCCCATATTTGGTCCAAGCCGCCTAGCGTTTTCGATTACATCGTAAGCTCACCTGGAAACGCTTGAAGAACTCCGGCTAAAAAATATTGTCAGTCAAGTCACGTCGTCAAATGGAAACTTCAGTGTACTTACGTCACGCCACGGGGCAATGACCTTGATGTCAGGCTGGATTGTGTAGAAGGCCAGCTCTGGCAACTCGTCAGCCTGTATCCTCACCCTAAAGACACCGAAAACAAGGTGTTGCTTACCGAAGCGGACCTGGTCGTTGCTGATGCGTACGTCAACATGCATTCACAGATACCTCTCAATAGTGAATGGTAGACATACCCCTTGCCAGTCTGCAGCCATCGTCAGTTATGAGCATTGCACGCGGGAGCCATTATGTTACTTACGCATCCGTGGGAAACGAACTGGCAGCTGTACACGACACGTCAGCCAAAGTATCATTGACCAACTGTCGCTGTCCATTACGTACCCGTTGGCGACGGCAGCCTTCATCTGGCCACGAGCGATGATGGGACGGGCCAGACTGGTGCCTCGGAGTTGGTTAGTTTCCAAACTTTGTCGCAAATTGGCAGAGACACTCACCCAGAAGGTACTGGTCCTCGTCTGCAGGACAGAGCATGTTAGTACATATTCGCACCAGTGAATTAGGAGGTAACCGGCGACGAGCACTTACAGATTGCGTTCTACCGTAGGAGATACTGTAAGTAAAGCAGAACATGACTGATCTCGAGGTCGGGGCAACTCACGCACTGAACAGCCTTCCAGCAGAGCCTAGACGTTCGTTAGTCCGTGGTTAAGCACATGTTTCAGACGTCAAACTCACTCCTCGACGAACTCGCGCTTCAGATCATCAATGATCATCTGGAACCATTCGTCAGTTACGTGATCGTGTCGAAAATATTAACAAAAGCTTGTCATTGCAGTCATCATGATTGCATACCTTCTCAGCACCGATCTGGAGGGCTACACGGCATACTCGGTCAGCACAAAACCCTGGCAAGGCCTTGGTACCCGTGGCAGTAGCCAAGCCAAGAGGATCTTGAAGTCACGACTCACCCTTCTTCTCAACGGCAGCCCAGTCTGTGGAAAAGTCAGCATGTGTATGAGAGGGCCGAGGGCTGCTCACTTACCCTCCTCTTGTCCGACATTGGCAAGGTAGCAGCTTTGTCCAGGTCAGCATGGCGGAGTGATGATATTGAAAGCCGAGGCTCAAGAAGTGAGAACAATTGATGAACCCAAGCGCACAGAGAGGCCAAATGCTCTCGTCTAGCATCGGTAAAGGAAACTTACACGACAGAGTAACTGAATAAACCGGTCAGCTTGCGTGTCAGTGTTGGGGGCTTTTGATATTGTACTCACCCGCTTTCGAGGAGCCAAGCCAGAATGGTGCTGGTGTCAAGACCACCCGAGTAGCTATACACCACCAAATTGTTAGTGATTCTGCTATTTTAGACCACTCGAGGATGTCTCCTGCTGTGGGAGGCACGGCCAATTGACATGACAAGGAGGAAGCCGCTATTTTCGCTTCGCATGGCAGGGTAAAACTCACGCCAAGCAGACCTTTCCCTTCTCGCCAGCCATTGTTGCGATTGCGTGTGTGTTGTGTGAGGAGAAAGAACGGTTGCTACGTCTCTAGACAGACTCGAACTGAGCAATTGAGTAACTGAGGAAATGAGGCGATTCGTGAGGTGGTTGTGGAGGAAGCCAACGACGAGTTCGGTGAGTCAGGATTTTGATTTGGCACAAACGTGGAGGGGCAGAGCTTTTTTTTGGGGGGTCTTATCTTATCTCACCTTAATCGTCCAATCTGCAGAGGAAGATCGGACCCTTCGCTCTGACCAACCCAGGGCGGTCAGGTGCGGCCGGACCGCCGAGGCGCCCGTGCCTGCCGGTCTCGAAAAAAAAACACGAGATAAGGTAACCAACTTGCTATTATGGGGCGGGATGGACTGGGACCTTGCTGAAGCCGCACCGCCGCAGCACTTGAAGTGTCGTGTCTCAGGGCGCCGGCGCCATGCTTGCAGACCTGGACCAAAGAAACCCACAGTGAAGATGAACGCCGCTGGCCCTCTGTGCAGATCCTTTTTCATGGGAAGAATACTCAATCATTTCACCAACTACCCAGGCAAGTTCGATCTCTATGCTAGGAGGACCCCTATCTGGATAGTAGGCCGTGGCTTCATGTCTTCAAATGTCTCACGCCTCTCGGTCACCAAGAAGAACAATATCAGATTGAGGGCCCAGAAGCGCACGTATGGAGGAGACTGGGGCTAAATATCCGCTCAACTCCAAGCAGACTTTTCACTAGCCCTAGAGTGCTTAGCCTAATACGGGCATATATTAAATAGGGATCTATATAGTAGAAGAGGTTTTGGAGACTACTTTTTGAGCACTAAATAGATTAGATTAAGAATATAATATCTATTATGAATACTACTCTTAATTACTTACTTCATAATTTAATATATATTAGCACAGCTATAAAAGTAGTGGGAGAGAAAGCAAAGATTCAAGAATAATATAAATAGAATTCTAGCAAAGAATAGTATATAAGGGTAGTTTTTCTGGGTTTGTAGCATAATATTCAGATAGAGAGAAAAATATAGATATTGAAAGAAATATATTATGTATGTGTATCTTCAAAATTTAAAGCGCTAGAAGGCGGGGAAAAAGTCAATATATATACACTATAGTTTTCACAAGACGTCGCAGTAGTACGTACTTAACGCGTAAGTAGTATATACTTGTGACGCATACGCGCTTACTGAGTATAAGCGCTTACTGAGTATAAAATTCTTATAAATCCTGTAGGCTTCTAGATCCTATAGGATTATGAATTCTATACAATTATAAATCCTATAGGATTTTGCACGCGCAGTATCTGAACATTTTCTTTCCTCAAGTTTATATTTGGAATACTTTCACTCCTATCTAAATAGTATAAACGTATATACCATTTGAAGCGTATTTAAGAGGGAAATTCAAATATAATCTCTGCTTTACTATATCTCTAAGGCTCATAGAGCTATAGTAAGTTAAAATCATAAGAGTAAAAGTAATATCTTTTACTATAATTCCTATAATATATACTACTATTATGAATTTTACTTTAGATTACTTCTTATAAAATATATATTATTATAAATCCCTTTAAGCTATATTGATATAGTAATCAGATTCTCCAGATTTAACTCCTATCTATAAAAGCTGCTAAACTAAAGCTATAGAGTAATTCTTATTTATATTATTATTCCAAATTATTCAAGTTTACTAAAACAACTTAAATACAGAAATCTATATTAAAGAAAAAGAAGAAACTAGATTTATATTAAGCTCTATTACTATATTATTCTCTAAAGTACTATTTATATTTATCTAACTTTATTAATTTATATTAGTTAGAATAAGTTTACTTTATATACTTTCCTTTATTTATTTTAAATATTATTATTACTTAAGTTCTCTTAATAATTATATAAAGCTATATAACCTAAAAATAGAGCACTCGTTAAGCTATAGAAGAATTTAGATTAAAACTCTAATATAGTTACTTATTTTCTTTTAGAGCTATATTCATTTAGCTTAATATATATATCCAAGCTTATATTATATATATTTAAAGCTAAGTAAATACATAAGTATAGTAATAAAGTAGAGTTTAATATTTACCCTAAAGCCTTAAGCCTCTATAACCTAGATATTTATTTGAATTATATTATAAGCTTTCTATAAATATAATATGAATATATATTAAAAGCCTCTTAGCTAAGTAGGTTGGATTTAAAGCTTGAGAAGGCAAAAATTCCTTTTTCATGCGGTCGCGCCGCATATCAGCAAAGTAGGCAGCGCTAGTACGTCTTTCCTAATTAGAGACCTAATTCTAAGAGGCGGCAAAGCTAGCATTTCTTAGGAATCATATATATTAAAAAATATAAACGTTAAGTATACTTACTACTATTAAAAAGCTTAATTCTTAAGATTATAAAAATGACTATTAATGAAAGTAAAAATAACTAAAATTATTATAATTATAGCTTTAATAGAATTACTTAATAGGAAAGAATAATAAATAGAAATAGATATACTAAGATTAATTTAAGAGGTTATTTAAATATTAAATAGATTCAGAAAATATATAATTATATGCTTTAATAATATTTATTTTAATTTAGATTATTTATTATTAGAATAATAGAATCAACTAATAGATAGTTATATATTGAGATTTTTTTAAGTTCTCGTTATTCCTATCTATAGAGATACCTCTTCCATATAGGTAAGGGGTATTCTGAAATAACATATATATCATAGATAATAGAACTTCCCACTTCTCCAACAGTTCCAGTCCTTACTCAGCTGCGCGTGAACGTAGCTCAGTCGTGGACGAAGTTAGATGTATGCCACCATTCATAGTCAGGATCCAAGTTTCTAACAAGTGACATTAAGGGGATGTCATGTTTATCTTTTTGTTTGAAATGCGACTGTCAGTGCTTCGTCAGTGTACACGTCACTGGGGTTGAAAAGACTGCCATTTAAAGTCTGCCGATTTTACCACATAGCGCTTGAGCGGACCTATTGCGGTGACCAGCCTCACTATTAGATATCTTGATCATTGCCTTCGTTATTTCTCGCCTTAACAAGCGAGGTTCCATGTATGAGGTTATTGCTTACCCAAGCCGCCAGGCCTCTACGCTGACCCAATCATAAGGTCTGGTGCCGGCTCCCAACTGTCAAACCCACATCGCAGTAGCGAACTGCGTACGGGTCGGATGTTCCGGGGTATGGATTTACGGCCAAATATGGGATATCTGCATTGGTCACGTGTCAACCCCTTTTTTCGCATGTTGGCGCCTATTTGGCGCCGTAGTTAGTTACACACACACACACATCAATACATCCCGGTCGAATTATTCAACCTTGTGCTGCAAGGGTCCTTGTACAGCCAGCCGTAGAAAATCTTCAGCCAAGATCAACGACTTGCCATTATTGGACTTCTCCAAGGCAACTGTCTAGAGAGAATCAAAGTCCCAAGCTGTACAGCTTCTTCAACCTCAAATTCTTCTCAATAATTGGGACGGGGCATTGTGATGACGCCCTCGCAAAGAGTGGTGTAGTATCATACTGGTGTTCGTGGTCGGATAGCAGCTCGTTGCGCGTGTGCATGGCGACCGCAATTTGGATGGCATTATGGACCAGCGTGTAACCGTTACATGTGGTAGGGCTGCGCTTGAGAGCTACTCGCCTCAAAGTAAGGCATACACCACAACTCAAGCTATCCAACAAAGCAAATGTTTCCGCGGTGTGGGAGTCGTCCGGTGTCGCTGAGTCTCGGCTAGCGACGTGGGAGAAGCTAGCTTACGCTAGGATCTGGTCCAGAACCTTTTCAAGGGCCAAAGAGCGGCCAGACAAGCCTCCGAGAAGGAAATCGACTTCACTGAATTGCGCAGCAGGGTTGGGAAAAGTCGGATCCATCATCCAAGCAGTAGTTCACGGAAGACGGGTGTGAAGAGGAAATTCTTAAGCTTCACGTCCCAATCAGACAGAAATCCCCAAAGCCCGTGTTCCACCGGTCTCCACCTCGTCTATGCCTAGCGGCAGTGAAAAAAGTGGTTGATCCTGACTCGAGGCACTTTTGGCGATGGCGCAATTGCTATTATGACCGATTTTGATGAGGCATGGCATCGGCCAGAAGGATCCTTTACATTGCCACCAGCAAAGTAACTGTTATTCGCCATATGAGCCGTACTTCGTGACCTTCGTGACTGAGTCGTGATTGACGCGGCACAATCCTGTGTGGAGGAACTTTTTACAGGAATGCCATCCATTACCACTCTGTCCAATGTGCTTCATGGGACCCCCCCTGCCATGCCACATGCAGAGCCCTGAGAGTAAGTCCAATGAACCGACCCGTAGATCCGGAATATCCTGTAGTCGTGCGATGCTGGCAATATAAATGTGAAAAACGCCGATGACACCATCGCGAAGACCCACAGCGTTTAACCGTTCATGGTCACCTCCCACATCGCGAAGCTGGCTGAAGCCTACATATCCGGCAGGCGAACATGTCTCCCATCTCGATATAAGATGTGCGAGCCAGCCAGGGTCGCTCTCGGCAGAGGAGCTTCTGTCTCCCAGGCTTGGCCAACTTGGCTCCCGCGTGGCGTGCTTCTCTAAGAATCTTGGCAAACAGCCGCCTTGGAAGACGTTCATCATGTCTCCCTCTAGACAACAACAACCAGCCGTCACCGAGTCCCTCCACGACGGCAACGATGCTATTGCCGCCGACTCTCCTCGCGATGGAACTCCCGAAAAGACGTCCAGGGACGCGGCTGCGCCGTACACCGAAGGCGACATGGAAAAGCCGCCGTTCGTTTTCACGACACAGGCCAACGGCTCCGAGGAAGCGATCGACGAGGATGATCCGCGCTTGAAGGACATCCCACCTTATGTGCGTCGCGTTGTGAGCTTGTCGGATGACCCCGAGTTGCCGACACTCACCTTCCGCTATTTCGTCCTCACCATCGTTTTTGTTGTTCCTGGCGCTTTTTTGAGCATGATGAGCCACTTCCGCACGACCTTCGCACCGTACTCCGTGTTCTTCGTCCAAATCGCGTCCAGCTACGCCGGCGTGTGGCTTGCAAAGGTTCTTCCCGCTTGGCAGGTCAAGCTGCCTTTTGGGTACGGCTTCAATCTCAATCCCGGCCCTTTCAGCGTCAAAGAACATGTTCTGGTCACCATTTCGGCGGCATCGGGCGCAACGTACAATCTCGGCTACACCCCCGTCGCAATGGCTGAGCTGTACTTCAACTCGCGAATCAATCCGGCCGCAGCCATCTTCTTCATGTGGGGCATCGTGTGGACGGGATACTCATTCGCGGCGCTTGCTCGCCAGTTCCTCATTTACGATCCCCAATTTCCGTGGTTCACTGCGTAAGTCATCTTTACCTGCTTCGGGTTGTAAGTGGGAATAGCCTCACCTTGGCCCCCCATGGATCCACGACTGCAGTTGACCGAACCTGAGCTGACAAGTGCCTAGTCTGTGCCAAACCGCGCTTTTTGAAACCCAGAAGAAGCAGCGTGAGAACCCGACTGCGGCTTCGCGTAAGCAGGCGAGGGTGTTCTTCCTTGCCCTCGGAGGCATGACTTTGTGGCAGTTCTTGCCCGAGTACGTCTTCCCAATGCTGGGCTCGCTGGCTTTTCTCTGCTGGGTCGCTCCCAACAACGAAGTCGCGAACTTTGTCGGCGCGGGGTTCGGCGGAATGGGCTTCCTCAACCTTTCTCTTGACTGGTCCAATATTTCCAGCAATGCGAACTTGTTCCTCACGCCGTGGTGGACTCAAGTTGTCATGTTCCTGGGTTTCGTCTGCAGCGTCTGGATTCTGATCCCGGCCGCCAAGTTCGGTCATCTCGGCGAATGGAATAAGCAGCTCATGTCGAACCGACTGTTCCTCGAGAACGGCACATCTTATCCCCTCACCCAGCTTCTCACCGCCGATGTTTCATTCAATGAGACGGCGTACCAGGAGCTAGGCCCCCCTTTCGTCAGCACCCAAGTGCTCTGGACCATGTTCATGGACTACGCCGCGTATACCTCAGCCATCGTTTGGGCGGGCTTATTCGGATACAAGACGATCAAGGGTAGTCTGCAGAAGCTGCGAGAGCGCACAAAGAACGGCGCCGAGATCAGTACCCAGTACGATGACCAGCTCAGTATTCTGCAACGGTCATACAAGGAGGTGCCTCTCTGGTGGTTTCTCGCCCTGTTTGCGGCGTCGTTTGTCTCCCTAGTCACCATCACCGCAACCGGCAACATGTTTATCCCAGTGTGGACGTACTTCGTCGCTATCGCAACTGGGGCTTTCCTCGTGGTTCCCTTGGGGTATCTCTACGCCTTGAGCAACTTCCAGCTCGCGATTGGTACAGGTATGTTGAGAATTAACACAAGCCAATCTGAAGACTGCATATGCTAATAATAACAGTGAACGAGCTGCTGTATGGACTCATGGTAAACTCCGTAGCCGGTTTCAAAAACCCAACTGGTGCTTCTGCGTACGGCGCCATCGCCGGCAACGCTTGGTATCGAGCACAGTTGAACCTCCAAGACATGAAGATAGGCCACTACATGCACCTGCCACCTAAGACAGTCTTCTTTTCTCAGGTTTTCGGCAGCTTTCTCGGTGTTCCCATAAACTATGCTGTCGTTCGTTGGATACTGGACACCAAGTTCGACTATCTTACCGGAGCCAAGGAGGATCCTGCTCATCAGTGGACGGCCCAGTCCCTTACTTCGAACCTGACGATGGGTGTCCAGTACGTTCTCATCGGCCCGCGCCGCTTGTTCCAGCAGCATATCTACAAATTCCTCCCCTACGGATTCTTGGTCGGGGCTTTCGCGCCTCTTCTCGTTTTTGCGCTGCACCGTTTCTTTCCTCGTGCCAAATTCCAGCTCTGGAACTCGACCATCTTCTTTTCGACGATGGCTGGCTTCTATGGCAACATCAGCACTGGGTATTTCAGTCAGTTCATTGGAGGGTTTGTTGTCATGTTCTGGGCCTATCGCTACAGATATGACCTCTGGTACGTGATTCATTGAGCGCATCTTCAAGCAAAAGAGGTACTAATTTTCCGGAATAGGGCTCGGTGGAACTACATCCTGGCTGCAGCCTTTGATGCGGGCTTCAACTTCAACATGCTCCTCACCTTCCTATTCTTCGGCGCAGGAAAGATTGTGACGATGCCGAATTGGTGGGGCAACGACGCTGCCAGTTCTGAGAGGTGTTTTGCACTTAGCTAGAACACCTGTACTAGGCCAAACAGACTCATCGTATGACGCCATACACCGTTATCCCGACGTCTACTTATAATTATTTACAGTAATAAGAAAATACTCTGCGATCAGTGATATCATTAGCGTTAGTTTGTTTCTAGATTCAAGGTAAAATTAGTTGCTGCAGACAATTTGCAGCCTGAAATGGCCTATGTCAAGCACAGGTGTCACCTAAGCCGCCCACTATAGTATCAGGCATATGCTAAGGCTGATCTTGTTACAATCATCGCGCTTCATAGTGGATAGTTTTGCAATCTTGTTGCATAGAACTATTCGTCTCCCACACGCTTATACATGTCTCCTCAACCTCTGGCTTAGACAGCTTCAGAACTGCGTCTGGAGTCTGTCAGTTGGGGGGGTTCAAGATACCCCACGCCACACCGAGACTAGCCTCCGGCTGGGGGCTGTGGCTTGTCTATGTTTGCATTGGAATTTTGTCTTTTGGTGTCAGTAGGACGCAGCAAACTTCGGTCAATCGCTTCAACGAAAGCAGGCAAGGCCGGTCATTGAGGGAATGAAGCCTGCGACAGGATAAGTGCATTGCTGATTTATCGAACCGCCAGATTGGCGAAGCATGGGGATGGTACTGCGCATGTCTGCAAAATCGATGAAATCGCCGTCATTGATCGAGAGAACGCGTAGCTTACAATGCTTCTTTTAGGGTGCGTTTGGCGGCGGACTACGTTCGGCTGTGCTGGCAATGGCATGTCATTTGCTTCACTATCGCGTGACATGAAATACATTTGTTCACCCGTTCTGTTGCACCCTTTCTGCTGACGCTGACGGACAGCAACATACCCTGGCAGCTTGGCCAAGTTTAAGCGATTGCGAGTTGTGTCAACGTCATCAAAGGCGTGTGCGTGGCTGACGCGCAAGGTTCCAAGGGTGAGTCAGGCTGTGTCGGCCGTCTATTCCTCCTGCCCGGGGGTGTGGGGCTCGCGGGGTCGGGCTTACACCCAATACTCACATAGGGGGGCAGAAAACCCCGCACCACGTTGAAAACCTGTTTCCACGCTAGAATACTAAAACTGCTGAATTTTAGTGTAGCTATTATTTATTACTAAGCTCATATTATTAACTATATGCTGCTATAATTCTGTATTTATATGAGACCTATATATTCTAATAGCTCTTAATTAGAGCTATTTATTTATATAGTTTGATATTAATAAGCCTAAAATAAAAGAATGCTTCTGTTACTATAGTAAAATTTCAATACTATTATTACTAGCTATATACTAAGTTTCCTGAGGTTATTATATTAAAGAGGGGGTTAATATATTAGGGCTACCTTTATTAGTACTCTTAAATCCATTAATACGCTTTCATATTATAGTATCTAGAGTAGCAGCCTAGCGCTAGTATTAAGGTAGATCTAGCTAAAAAGCCTTATTATTATTATTACTAAACTTATTATTAATAGTATTATTAATCTCTTCTAGAGTTTATAGATTAAGTTTAAGGTTTATTATAAAGGCTATTACTTTAGCCAGAATATTAAATATTAATATCCTAAAGAGGCTTATTAGATTAATCAATCTAATTAATAATATCCTAGGGAAAAGGCTTGAGTTTGAGATTTATACTAGTATCTATTATAAATAACTCCTCTAGAGATTAAATAATAAGTAGGTAATTATTAATTACTAGCATAAAGTTTACACTACCTTAGTATAGATAAGCTACTTATTAAAGTTTTATATTTCTATTATTTATTAATAAGTTATTTCTTATTAATAGATTACTTCTTATGAAGTTTCTAATAATAATACTATTTTTTATTAAGTATTATGCGCTTCTAATACTTTATCTTAGCTATAAAAGCTTAGATAACCTAAATTTTATAATCTTCTATTATATCAGAGATTATAATACTTATTATAAAGGAGTATAATAGCTCTACTCCTTAATAAGATTACTATTCATAATAATGCGTACGCGCTGAAGACGTTGAGCACCTTCAGCGCCTTCAAGGCGCTGATGGCCTTCAACGCACCCAACGCACTCAGCGCGCTCATCGCGCTCAACGTGCTCAACGCGATGAACGTTGTTAATACGTCATCGCCCTCAACGCGACTAGCGCGTTGAGCGTTTAAGTAAGACCAGCGCCTTCAAGGAAGAAACCTTGAAGGACAATTCATTCTTTTCATCCATTTTACGCCCACCACAGTGGACCGTATCACATAATAAAGGAACTCAAGTTAGCTATTATATTTAGTACTATATATAATAGTTTATTTATTTATTATTAAGCTCCCCTTTAGTACCTTCTTTATAAGGCTTAGGTTATAATAAGTTAGTGCTTACTAAACAAAAGCTGTTCTTAGGTTTAACATAATTTATTATAAAGGCTATTAGCCTGAGAATTACATAGGAACCTAGAAATGTCTTATTAATAATATCTACAAATTATCTATCTAATTAACTAGTAAAACTAATTGAGAAATCAAGAGTACTATTCGTAATATATACTATAATATACACGGATCCAACTAGCGCTTAAAAAGCGGTCTCTAAGACCCCTATTTAGCGCGTGCCCTAGGGGGATCATATTCATAGAGACGTTTCCAGGCCCATATCAACACATCGAATTCACCTCTCTTCTTAAATTGATGTCTTTGTCGTTATCTTCAACGTGACGTTGGCCGTGGAACCTTTGTTCATGCGAGTCAAGATTATAGTTTCAACTACGTCTAGATAGATTTGAAAGGGGATAGACAGGACATAGAGGAACAGAACCAAGAGGTGGGTACCTTTTTACGCCCAGCTATGCCGGGCAGAAAATTAAGCAGGAGAAGAATATTATGGAGTCGCGCAAGATGTAATTTCAAGGTAATGTGTGAAGTTCAGAGTGCAGGATAGTAGGGACGTGGAGGAAGGCCGATTTTGTCGGCGCTGGTGTATGGGTTAATTAGTCTACGGACGGAAGGCGGTACGGCGGAGTGGGGACAGGGGCTTAATTAGGGACGGCGGTCAGCTCGGTGAGGTAGTAACATTCTACTCTTAAAGAAAAATCTTCCCTCGTCGGCTTGTGTATAGGAAAGCTCGCGAACAGGATTCCGAATCTGCCAATAGGCAAGCTTTGTATGTGCTAATTTCTGCCTCAAAGGAGCTCATGCAGAAAGGACTATTGCTATCTACAATGTGAGATATAGTTTGTCTTCAGGCGTGAGAAATTGAATTACTTCCCCTTCGTGTTCTCAATTGACGGGTGATAATAATCTTGATCGTTAATAGCGGAAATGACAGCACTGGCGAGAATTCTGAATGCTGGTAACGATGTCTACATTTATCAACCCATAAAAGACGGTTCACGGAGGACCGATCGCATCAAACTCGACAACGAAAGTGAACTTAAGAGGGCGGCCACAAAAATGTCAACCTGTAAGATTTCTCAAATACCTAAGCAATATATGCCCGATAGCTAACCTTATATCCAGAATCAAGGAACCGTGACGCCGAGTTAAGCCATACTCTATATCGCGAAAGCCTGCAATTACCCTGCCGATGATGCTCTGCTAAATGCCATGAATGCAGAGTGAATCTTTCTAGCAACAGAATCGGAACATAGACCAGGTAATCCCTAGGAGGGGTACTCCGTCAGGTTGCGGGAAGCCTTGCCCATGCGTTTAAATTGACTCCTGAGAGCCGTATTCTCCGCGCTCACGAGAGTGTTCACCCATTCGTCTTCCTTGGTGTCTTCGTTATTGCACTTAACGCTGGCAGCGCCGAGAAGCACAGGCTTCATGTTGCCGTAGATGGTCTCGTACTGCTGAGGGCCTGTGACGAAACCCTCGTGGAAGATACCAATGTGGTTGTACTCGTCCTTGATGCTGTTGTACCAGTCCCAAGTCTTGCGATGCAGGGGATCATGGGCGAACTTGTTGAGCCCCGCAACATCAGAAAAGAAGTAGATGAACATCAGGGTGTTATTGCGGTCGGCCTCTAGCGATGACCACGAAGATTGGTGAAAGAGGCCGTACTCGTCGGCGCGGCGGTTGAGGTCTTCGTTCATAGCGGCGAAGTATTCTCCAAGCTGACGACTACCGGGGCCAAGCATCCCGAGCGGATGGTTGAACCTGACACCGAGGTGGAAGACGAGGAGTGAGCGACCGGCCGGGCTAGCGGGGATCTTGCCGGTATTGGGGTCCGGGAACTGAGCCGAGGCACGGCCCTGGACGACGCCGTTCATGTGCGGATTAGACTGTTTAGAACGGGTGCCACTGATCGTGGAGATAATCGAGTTGAGAGCGAAAGCAGAGCAGGGAATGATTGCGTATTTCGTCGGCAGTATAAGGAAGAGGAGCGTTTGCATGATGGCGCCAATTGTGAACAGTGTGGTGAGAGTGAAGCCATCTTTGATGAGCAGCTGGGGTAAAGTTGCGTCAGACATGAACATTGAAGACACGAATTGAATCCGTTAACACTAACTGGAACGCTGTTGATCTTGGGAAGAGTGTAAGGACTCGAAGTTGGCCGCAGAAGGCCGGGAAAGTTATCCATTGATGAAGTCATGGTATAAGTTGAAACGTGCGTGTTTATGATGGATTGTCGGAGCACGTTGGTTAGGTAGGTTTCTTGGCAGAGTAGGTTTCTAAAGGCAACTTTTGAAGTTTGGAGGTATGATTCGTGGATATTTGAGAAATGGTTTGTGTGCTGGAATGACAAGAACGGATGAAGTTGTGCACAACTCGTTGCCTTTTATCTAATGACACTGAAGCCACAAAACCCCAAAGTCCAAGTTCGAGTCCGTTGAGAATGAGAGGCTGCCGCGCGTCGGACGGTCGGGGGGATTCCATTGCTCCGCGCAGGTGTACAGGTGGGATCAATTGACCTCTCAGCGCCGGCGGAAAGTGGCACGTAATTCTCATCCTTTTCCTGGATTCGTTAGCCCGAATTCGCTGAGACGCGAGAGAAGCGAAAGCGCAGTTGGGCTAGGCAAGTAGCAGTCTAGCTCCTCGCAGCTTATGTGAGTGATCCCACCATTACGGCTTCGTCCTCAGCCAGCCGCTGCAGCAGAACGCCAAATATAATGACATGAAGGAAAGGCGGGCAAGAGCGTGTGAAGTAAATCAGAGAAGCAGACTACCCAGGGTTATGGGGCTCGCAGGCTCACATTTACACCCCCTACTCACATAGGGGGGCAAAAAGACCCACACCGCATATATAGCATACGATAATATGGAGGAAGTATTGTCTAAAGTGTTTATAACTTATAATAATAATAAATTTAAGATCCCATAATACTCTCCTAGAATAGTAATTAAATTAATTATATTCCTATTAGGACTATTAATGATAGCTGAAAAGTAATACTAGTATATAGAACTTAAGGTAACTAGATATATTTAGATCTTAGCTAAAATATACTACTGGGTTTATACTACTAAAGTCCTACTAATTATAATATTTACTAACTATAAGTTTATTTTTAATTTATTTCAATAACTTAATATCACCGGAAAAGTACTTATATAGAAGTTTATAACAGGCTGATTAGAGCTATAAAGTATATTTCCTCATGTAATATATAGTTTACCTACAAAAGTAGTAAGAGCTATATTATTTTATATACTCTAGATAGACTACTTATCATAATAGAGGCCTAATAAATTGAGAAACCTACAGCAAAGGTTAGTAGCATCCTCAATAATCTATTTAATAACTGAGATAAGTATTTAGCGTTCCAGATAATAGATAACCACCCAATTCAACTCCTGCCAATATAACTATTGCTATAGCCGGAGATCGCAGGAATTCTACTACAAGCAGCTATAATAGACTACCTATCTATAGTATTAATAATAATCTCCTCTATATTAAAACTAAGATTTAATAAGAATATCATAATAATCTGATCTGGGTACTTATTCTAATATAGGTCTAGCAAAATATAAATCCTAGTTATAACGCTAAGATATTACTGTTTGAACTATAATATAATTTGCTATAAAAGGTATCGTCTAATAATACTAACTATTTCATAAGTCTGTAATCTTATATTATAGATATTATTAAGATAATGCATAATAGAGACTACCTCGGATATACGAAACTACTAGGATCTCTATTTGAGTACTATATTCATAATAGTTTTTATAAACTATATAGATATCTAATAATATATCTAAACTATGAAGTATTTCAACCCCAACGCTATAAGGCCTATACTAACCTATTACTAATTTTACCTCTACTATACCTATACTTCCTCATCTTGATTAACTTTCTATTTATATCACTAATAATACTTAATAAGCTTGACTATATAATAATCTTTATTAATAAATAATTAAGAAAGAATATAATAGAGCCTAACAAGTCAACTTATAATGCTTAGGATTAGAGTAAGTAACCTTTTGACTAATGAATAAGTAATAACTAGGGTATCCCGAAAATAATATTAAGTAATTAGAACCTAAAGTCTTTATTATAGATATAGAATATAGAATAGAAAGGGTTTAAAACTAACCTTATTTACTCTATAGTATACTACTTATAAGTAGATAGTTAGATAGAATAGTATATCTTGTAGATTGAGTTAGTATCATAATACTATAATATTATATAAGAAGATCCTTCTAAGTAGCCTAATAATATCCTATATCTATAGTTTAAATATAATAATATAGAGTTATTTTTAACTAGGCGTTTACCTAATAAAATAGTTAAAGGTTTTATACCTAAATATAGATACTATAGCTACTAGTTATATCCTAGAATAGATTTAACTTCCCACATCTCGTATTAAGATCTATAACACCCTCGCTGTAGCATTAATATTAATAAAGCAATACTATAACTAATATTATATAATGAAATGCTTTAACGTTAGTAATATAGTCTACCTGAAACTATATAAGAGCTATATTACCCTATAGCCTGCTATTCTAGGTTATAAGTTAGGATAGTAATAGGTAGAACCCTTTAAAGTTATTAACTAGATTAGCAACTTAGCTTACTATATCTAACTCTCCCCAACCTGATATATCTATACTATTATTTAAATTAACTACTTAGAATTTACTATATTCAACTTATATAGTAAATACCTTCTAACTATCTCACCTATATAAGTAGCGAATAAATAGATTAAGGCTATCCTCAAAGAATAAAATATCAAAGCCGGAACCAAGCAATATCTCGTTATATATAGAAGCCTTAGTCTCAAATACAACTAATTAATCAAAGCCGACATAGTTCCCAACGTTATTATATATAAATAGCAACAGTAATAATATTAATAGTAAATACACAACTATAACATACTACATAAAAGACGGATTTAGAGGAAAAGCAGAGTTCAGAAACATCGGATTTGCACATTATAGCATAAAGTATAAGATGAGGGCGTCTTGTTTTTTGTTAGCGGCATACTATCAGGTGCCTACACCTAATGGATGGACCGATATGTATATCTATACCACATAACCCCACAACATGTATCTAGACTAGCACAATACATCACAGATGACATAGCACTCACAATTATGTACTTCAGGCCGTACGAACGTGCTCACAAGCTCTTGAGTCTGCCGGCCTATCGCTGGAACGAGAAGAACTACTGGATCCAGTATGAAGAGACTTGGACAATTGACAAGGCGTACCCGTCCGGGAAGAAACCTTGCACAAGCCCTGGGTTTCCGGCGACTTCGACTTCAACCCTTAGAACGCCTTCGGTGCAGCAAGTCATCTCGGAGGACGTTATCGACCTCCACCGGGCACGCCTCACGGCGGTGTCGGATATCCAACACCCTTTGCTGCTATCTGCAGTCCACGGTCATTAGATGAATCGCCATGGTGTCGCAACTTCAATTAGTGTAATCCTTTGTTCTCTGTATCTCAAATTTCGAGCCAGCTAACCCGTGAACGCAGTCGATTTGGGCAGACATGGCCCTGACAGTAGGCGAGCACCTCCACCGGCTGGCTCCTCAAGCCGGACTCCCCGGCAGAGATACCCATGAACATCTCCCAGATGGAGGTCCTCCACGCACAAGTGGCCAACGAAGACTCCAGCAAATCGCAACTGATCGAAATTCGCGCCGAGGCAAACCTGGCCGAACGAACAACCATCATGCGTATTGGGAGACAGGCCTCGAGCGGTGGGCAGATCCGTTGCGCTGTACCATGTCGAACGGCAGTGGGTTTCGCTGCACGTCACCGTCCTGGTCTTGACTTGCCTGTTTATTCTGATGACAATCATCGGATCTAGAGGCAACGCCGACATACCAATATGGATGAGCAGCTCCCTGGCGGCTCTTCGGCCTGGGCATGACGTTGGCGGGATATTGGGTGATCCTGGCGGATCTGTTGGGGATATGGAGGACACGGCGAGAAAGACGCATATGACCGGACGCCGGATCGACGTTGAGAAGGCCAAAGCTTCCGGCGAAGAGTCTGTTGAGCTGGTGCAAAGTACATCTTCAGGATGAGGTTCGGGAGAAGAACAAGCGGCACACTCAGCGACGCTGCTAGCAGGAGAACGTGGCGAAGAGCCGAAGGCCAGGACCGAGGACATTGTCCCATACGTTCTAGAAAAAGAGCAATATATATATTTTGTGTTATTCCGCGTGCTCGACAGACAAGTTACGATTGAAGAGCAGCCAATATAATATTTGAGGTACATAGAATATCCCGGCCCCCCCTTTTTGCGAGCAACCTCTCGCGCACCCATCCAGAAGATCGACGGCATAACACCGACGCCTACAAGAAGCCCATTTCCTTCCAGGAGCGGATATACCTCTCCACCACCGCACGACCGACCGGCCCGACCGAAGCCAGCGCGGGCGAGTCCTCGCACGCCTGGGCCGTGTCTAGCACGAGACCCCCGCAGGACATGCGGAGGAAGTTATCCTCGAGGAAGTCGACCAGCCACGCCGCCGGGTTCTCGCCCGGCGGCCCCTCGAAGGAGCGCACGCGGCCGAGCCACACGGCGAACGGCACGACGCGGTCCACGTCCAGCAGCTCCACGAGCACCGGCACCGTGTCCTCCCACGGCTGGCCGGCGGGGTTGTCGATGTGGTAGACAGGGCGCGCGGCGCGCGGCGAGAGGAGGAGATCGCCCAGGGCGCGGGCAACGTCGTCGACGGGCGTCCAGCGCAGGTCGCCGCGCAGGTCGGGCAGGCATCGCAGCGAGCGGGACGACTTGATGAGGAACGAGAGGTGCTCCTGAGGGTTCCAGTAGCCGCTCGCGCTGGACCCGGCGATCTGGCCGGGCCGTACCGCCAAGGCCCGGAACGAGCCCGGGTGCCGGTGGAGCGTCTCGTCGAGCATGCGCTCGCAGACGAACTTGGCCTCGCCGTAGCCGTTGGTCAGGACCGAGTCGATGTCCATCCTCTCCCCCGGGACGAGCGCCCGCCCCGTCCGGAACGGGTGGTGGCCGACGGTGGCGATGGACGAGACGAACTGGAACGTGATCTTGTCGCGGCGGCCCCGTTGGCGAGGTCGATCAGGTTGGGCATCACCCGGAACTGCGCCTCGAGGCCCGGCAGCGGTCTCTTGCTCGTCATGGGCCAGGCGTTGTGGACGATGTGGGTGACGCGGGTGACGAGGTCCCGGTGCGCGATTTCCGACAGCCCGAGCAGGGGCGCCGCGGTGTCGGTCTCGAGAACGCGTGTCTTGGCCACGGCCGAGGCCGAAAGGGACAACCCCCGTTGCTCGAAAGCTCGCATCTGGCGGGTGTGGGATTGAACCGTCGCGCTGCGCTTGTTCAGACATATGACGCTATCCACCTTGGCCAAGCTGGCGAGGTGTGCGACGATGTGAGCGCCCAGACTCCCCGTGCCGCCGGTGACCACCACGCAGGCTCTCGAGGGGGCGTTCGCCGGCGATCCCGGTATCTGATCCGGCCCAGAGAAGCCATGAGAGTACTGTCGCACGAATTCATCCACTACGGCTCGACGGGTCAGGATCGGAGCAGGCGGTGCCGTGTCAGGGCCCCGGGAAAGGGGGCTGCTGGTGACGGGGAGAGGGTCGTCATACCTGGATTCTTCGGCGGCGAAGGCCACGATGACGCGCTCCAGCTCGGTCTCGGGGCTGCTGCCGTCGGTCCAATCGACGTGCGAGTAGCCGGCGGCCCGCAGCGCCGTCTCCCATTCGGCGACCGGGGCGATGGCGTGGTCCCGCCCGTCGTCGAAGAGCCACCAGCCCTTGAACAGGCCGAAGATCATGTCCACCCAGTGGGGCGGCCGCGTCATCTCCATCATCATGAGGAGGCCGCCGTCCGGCCGGAGGGCCTTGCGGATGTTCCCGGCGGACCGGACGAGGCTGTGTGTGGCGTGGACGGCGTTGCTGGCGATGACGACGTGCTGCGTGCCGCAGAGGTCCTCGGGCGGCGGCTTCTCGATGTCGTGGACCCGGAACTCCATGAACGGGTACTTCTTGTATCGCTTCCGGGCCGCCGCCACGAATGACCCGGAGAGGTCGGTGAAGGTGTACCGCACCGGCACGTCCAGCTCGGAGAGCACCCGGACCATCTCGTTCGTCGTGCCCCCGGTGCCGGCCCCCATCTCCATGATCTGCATGGGCCCTGCGGACCTGTCCGTCTTCATCCTCGCGGCGAGCCTCCGCAGCAAGTCCCGCATCTGGGCGTTGGCGACCTGGTTCAGCAGGAAATCGCCGTACAGTGCCGGCACCAGCTCCCTCCCATCCGCGAACCCGAAGATGAGCTGGATACCGTCGCAGTTGCCCCTGAGCACGTCGGCCAGCCTCCTCCCGGCGAAGTAAGTGAGCCGGTTGGCGCATTCGTGGTCCGGATACGCTCGCAGGAGACGATCCAGGATGGTGCTGCTGGACTCGCGAGGGGCGGCGGCCGCCGTGAGCGTGACGACCGACCCGTCTAACTCGATCAGGCCCGCCTCTCGGAGCATCAGGTACAGATAGTCGGCCAGATTCTGCTGCTTGGGGATAGTCTGGACCCGCGGGAAGACGTCACCGGGGCCGGCCGTGCTCAGAGGGCATCCCATCTCCTCCAGGGCCTCCATCGCCAGCGCGGCGCAGAGCTTGTCACTCTCCGGCAGTACCACGGCGGCGTAGTCGGTGCATTTCAGTTCGGCGAGGGTCCTGTCCATGAGCCCCTTGCACTCGAGAAAGCACTCCCGGAAGATCTGGAGAGTGAGCTGAGGCTCGTCACAGTCCCCGTTGGTATTAGCGCGGTCCGGTAGCCCTCCGTCGGAAGACGGCGGCGACACATTTTCGTTCTCCCGATGGCCGTCCGAGAGCCCTCCGCTCCTCGCCTCCGACTCGGAGCTGTCCGCGTCAACGACTTCCCCGCTCGCCAAGCCCAACATGCCGTACATGTGGTCGATGAGGCTTCGGACGTCTGTTATGGCGAACAGGTCCTCCATCGGCAGGGAAACGCTGAAGAGGCTACCCAGCTCACGGGCAACCCCACGGGCAACCTCCATCCCCATTAGCGAGTCGATTCCAATGTCGGCGAGCTGTGCATCGTCGGCGATCTCGGTGGTCTCCAGACCCGAGATATCGGCGATCACAGCCCGGATCCTCTCGTCAACCTTAAGCAAGGCCTCCTCGGGCCTGGCGTCCGCAGGGAACGTATCCGCCGGCGGCGTCTTCACACCACTCAAACCCCCTTGGGGCACGAAAACCCCACCGTCCTCCTCCACCGAAGACGCCTCTTGTTCCACCAGGGTACAAGTGGTGCTGGCAGCCGGGACGGCGGCGAGCTTAGACAGCAGCCGGCTCATACTGGCCTTGGGGACTATGTGATAGTTGATTCCCAGGACGGCCTCAACCAGGGCGCCTTCGCCGGGCTCGAAGACGAATATATCCGTCAGCACGGTCTGCTTCGAGGCGACGTGTGGTGCTTGGCCAGCACGTCCCAGCACCGCGCCGCGGGCCGGCGGCGCATCCAGGGCGACCTGATCCAGCGTCCGATCCCCGTCGCCAAATATAGGTCCTTGGGGTCGCAGTCGTTCAAGCAGTTGACCCAGACCCCACCCACCTGACAGAAACTGTCGGACAGATGGGGATCCAGCCAGGTCCCGGGCCTCCCGGCCTCTTGAGCGGACGCGGGCACGGGTGCGGACACGACGCGGCCTGCCGACTCATTCCCCCGGCCCACGATGCGCTGCAGCCCCTGGAACGCCGGGCCGTAGTCGACGACGGGGCTGAACGTCCTGTAGATGGCCCGACCCTGGATCATGTCGTCGGACGGGTCGACGCGGTCGAGGAGATCCAGGTAGTGGGCGTGGCTTATCAACCACTCGTACGCGGCGGAGTCCTGGGAAGTTCGCCGCCTCGTCGCTAGCTGGGACCAGGACAACCTGCCCCGAGGCGTGCAGGGTAGACGTCCTCGCGTCCTTCTCGTCGCTGGCGAACCTCCAGTTCCACGTACGGTCGTCGACGGCCTCCAGATCGAGCCACACGGATCGCGTGGGAGAGTGGCAGATGGCGGCCTGGTTGCTGACGTTCTGGATCCGCGGCTGCATCTCCGCCTGCGGACCCCGGCACGCGCTCGTCAGGGCTTTGACGACGATGTCCAGCTCGACCGTGGTGGGACAGATAGGAGCCATCTGGGCCATGACGTGTCCCGAGACCAGGTCCTGCTAGGACGCCGAATCGGTGTTGATGCGGAAGAGGGAGTGCGTCCGGCCAAGATCCTTCCACCTGACAAAGTCCCACAGGCCTTTCGTCGCCTCCGGGTTTGTCGCCGCCCCTGCTGCCGCCGCCGCCACCTCGTCCTGGAGTTGCTTCCGAGCGGGCACCTTGAACTCCATCCAGTGACGTGACTTTTCGAACTGGTAAGGCGGTATGAGGAGCGGCGCGTAGTCGTATGTCTGGCACAGGTGGTGCGCTAAGGGAACCAGTCGGGCCCCTGCTTCCCAGAGGTTTAGTGTTGCGTTCTTCATTGCTTAACTTGTTCAAGGCGTTACTTATAGTTGCGTTATCCTCGCTATTAACTATTCTTACTATACGTCTACTACTAGACTTTTGCTAGGGGTAGTTCCTTCTTAAAAAGCTAACTTTATTATACTTAGCGTAATAATATTACTTCTCTATAGTTAAGCCCTTTGACTCCTTTATAGCTTATATTAATTTAGACATATATATTACTATTACTATTAATATATAAGGGGGCTTTATAGAGCTAGGCTCTATTAATAGTAGATTTTAAGTATTTAATATCTTCTTACTTCTAAGTTACATCCTAAATAACTATAAGATATTAAGTATATTTAGCTAGGATATCTCTAGTTACTAGCTAGTAAGTAGGCTTATATAAGAGAAACCTCTATAAGAAGTTAATCTATATACTATCTACTTAGTCCTCCCCTCTAGCTTAAACTAGTAAGTATTTAAACTATAGAAAGAGGGTAGTAAACCTCTAATCTTCTTTGTTTTCTAGTTAAATAGCTAGCTTATTGCGCGTTATATAAGCTTTAGATTGAGGTGTAACTAATTTAGGTAATATATAGAATTATCTAGGTTATACGCGCTTTTAGGTCTGCTTTTCTTATAGAAGATCTAAATAACTTTCTGTATAGTATTACTTAAATAGAAGCAAATTGGGTAAAATATCTTTGATTTACTCTTGAAGAATTATATATTAATCTCTAATTTATTATTATTTATATACTTTATGCTAGATATAAAATATATTATTGTAAGAACTTCAGGAAGTTAAGAAAGAGCTTATAGCAAAACACTCCTAGCTCTAGCGTAGTAGCAATAGTTATAAGTACTAAGCTATTAGCTACTACCTCTAGTATAGTAGCTATTTCTTCTACTATTAGTTTACTTAAGTTATTTATATTAGGAGTAGGAGTTACTAATTATATTTAGATACTGATTTCTATAGCTAATGCATATTATTTAAGTCTTATTACAATATTATATATAGTACTTAGAACTTCTATAAATTTCATTATAGGCGCTGTAGCTTCTAGCGCGTTGCTTACTAATCTATTATTCTCTATTATATAGTATACTTAGAGAGGCGCTAGAATAATTCTTAGGTATAAATATATAAGAGGTAGAGCCCTAGTTATTTAATAAAAGAAGTGCTTTAATTATACGAATCTATACTAAGGAGAGAAAGTCTAAGTATATAATATATATGTCACGAGCCTGCAGGTAGGGATCAGGGCGAGTTGTAGAAGGCAACTGTCTTATTCAGAGATAGTTGCGCGCGAAGCGCAGTAGAAATAGGTAGCAGAGTGGCTTAAGTAAGTTATAGCCACACTGCAAGCCATTACAGCCACGCAGGGCTGCGGCGGAGCCACGCAGGACTGCCAGTACTGTGGTGCCGCATCGCGACAATATATATACTTTAGGCGAGTTTATGCAGTTATATAGTAGAACTGCTATCCTCGCTTAGCTGCAAAAACTCTAGTGCTAAAGTAGCGTAGCTCTAGTAGCTAGGAGCTGGGTGCAGCCCGGCCTATAATATTTATGGGTTAACTATATAAATCATTTTAAGAATATCTTGAGCTTCTTATAATACTTCTCCTATTATTAATATATTATCTTGAATATTCTATTTTGTTATTATTTAGTTTATAAAACCTTATACATTCAGAGAACTATTAATAAATAGTACTACAAGCTTTATAACCTATTATTCTAGTTTCTTAAGCTGTAGGAAGTTACTTATTCATGTTTTTGTAATTACTTGTTTCTACTTGATAAATTAATTCTCTATATTATATATAGAAAGCAGGTTTTCTTATTTAAAAGGCTTAAGAATTATAATATAATTACGTTTTACTATAGTTATTTATTTCTACTATTAATGCTGTTGGCACAGAAGATATCGTCTTATAATATAAGAAGTACGAGAAAGAGGTAGGATAGTTCTGAGGCTATTTAAATAGAGAAAATAGGTAGATACACTGCATAAACTCTAGAATACTGTTCAATACTTGAATAGAGAGAAGAATATATATATTAAAAGATGTCTATATTGTATATAAAAACCTTCTATTTGAAGTGCTAGAAAGCTAGAGAAGAGATCGATATTTATTAAGTATGATTTTCGCTAAACTTCGAAACGCGTATTTATATACTTACTAAGGCCTAGCGTAGGTTTATATATACTTACTATATCTAAGTATAGGCTTATATATGCTTATTAAGTATAAACTCTTATAGAAATATATATACGTAATATCTAAACCTTAACTTTTATATCTTTCTTTTTAATTTATATTTAGAATATGTTTACCCCTATCTAAATAGTATTATATTGAGATATTCGCCTAGCCGGACCCAACCTAAGTATTGGGCCCGTAGCCTAGTAGATAGGAATGTTAATAAAGTAGTTACGTAACCTTAGTTATATAACCCACCTCATTAGTCTACTATATCGTTCCTCTCCTTTACTAGCTACTCTTCTAGATGCCTTCTTTCTAAATTATCTAAGCACTTTAAATACTATATTATTTCCCCCTTCTCCCCCCTACCTTCTAGTACTAGTCTTTATAGAAACCTGTCGAACTAGGCGTATGCCGATGGGTATATGCCGATTTGACCCGAAATCCGTCCCAACCAGTAGCCAGATTGTGGGTACCTATATCTAGCATAGATTTTAGTAGAGACCTTTATACCTCAGAACTGACGAAATATACACACTAATTTCCACCTAATTAACGCATAAAAGTCTAATAATTAAGAGTCTCATACGTATCGTTACTTAATTTTGAAGCTATTGCGACCGGACAACGCGTTCAATTGCACCCAAACTACTCCAACTACCTACAATGCCTCCCAATATGTCGAAGCCCTCTGCTGATGAGGCTATCACGAAGATCCGGCTGAATAGTCTGAAGGATTGGATATTATGGATTAACTAGCTAGAGGCTTACGCCTCTTGCGTTGAACTATGGGATTATATCGACCTAAGTAAGACCAACAAGCTATCGCTTAGTAACGCTATCATAAAGCCCAACCTTCTAGATATAAGGCTTATTATTACGGCCTACTTAAGTACTTGAATAGCGAGCAACGCAGCAGCCCCTACTAACGAAGAGAATACTATTCGCAACTTTAAAGAGAAGGAGACGAAGTTCTATAATACTATATTAACTTAATATGCGGAGGAGAAGAAGGTCTACTCTAAACACATTAGAAACATCGCCACGATATAGGACTGGATATCCGATACTATCTATTGCTAATACCTTAAGACTTACTGCTTAGTAAAAGAAGATATTGCTACTTAGGTATTAAAGCTCTAGGCCTAAGTTAGTGGCTTAGCTATTAATTAAAAGAAGGCTATAGTATGTAGGTATGAAGATATCCTCTTAAATAGGAAAAATTGAACTATTACTATATAAGAAGAAATTACTCTTTGGGTTAAGCAATAGGATATAGCTATCTTTAAAAGCTAAGTAGCTAAAGTCCCTTAATTAGAGTAATTAAGCCTATGGTTTAATAACTTCTATAGGGTCTTAAGTAGCTCTCCCCTAGCTGCCTAGATAGGAGGTTATTAAGCCCTCATGGGCGTAAAGGCTAATAAAGATAATCTTGAGGCTAGTGATGTTCTCCTAGCTACCCGTGAAGCTATTCAGCAACTTGCGGATACTGCGTTTAGGAGCAAGCCTAAGAGGGGCGTATTTAGGCCTACTATAATAGAGGTTGACAATAATAATACCAAAGATAATAACAATAAGTATTAATATTGAGGAGGAGGTTATAAGCATAAGGCTAGCAGCTAGTAAGACTTATATAAAAAGAAGCCTCACTAAAACGACTGTAGTAATAATAGGTAGTATGCTCTCTACTACTATAAGGGATTTATACTCTAGCGCTGCTATATCGCCTTTCCGGAAGACTAGCCTGAATAGTTTAACCTTGATAAAAACCTTGTTAACTGCATTATTAAGAGGATCTAGCCTAGTAGTAATTTAGTAGAGGAATTCAAAAAGGCAAAATCTTATTAATTAGGTTAATAACTATATAGTAACTGTGATAGTAGATGCTGGAATAGTAGATATAGAGGGACTATTATAGTAATTAATAAAGTTTAATACTCCCTCTCTTCCTTAGTTCTACTTAATATTAGAGCGACTATCTATATATTTAATAATCTCTCACGATTTACTAATTTTTAATTAGCTTCTTATGATAACTCTATTATTACTAGGACCTTAAGGGGTACTATTAATAGCTGGGAGTTAGTAAACCTTTATCTTTAAGGCCCTAGAGAGCTTCTAATAACCCTTCGCCTTAATAATGTAGCGTATTGCAAATAGCTGGCTACTAGCCTCATCTCTATATAACTACTTCAAAAGGAGGGCATATAGTGAGATATAAGACCTAGCTACCCTAATCAAAACTGCCTTCAATAAAGAGATTATATCTATATAGCGGAGATATTTAATATTAACTAATAGCATCTACTTAAGTATTATTTACGTAAGGGGGAGAGTATACCTATAGGGTTTGTAGTGATGGCTATAATTAATAGCTATAAATACACTACCCCTCCAGATGAGATATGTAAACGCACTCTTCGCTAAAAGTACAATTCTTTAACTATTTGCAGACTCCTTCGAGGCTTAACTCTTTTGTGATATTAGCGTATTGGCCACTGCGGACCTGAACGCCTTCATCAACTGCGAGAGGCTACGCGAGGAGTCCATATTAATAACAATAATAATAAGCCTATCGAGACTATTAAGTATGACTCTTATGCTATAGCGAAAATAATAAGATAGGCCCGCCAAGCCCTAAGAGAGTTATTAATATTATTAAAACCTGACGAAAGGATTGCTATTAATTTCCATAACTATAATAAGGGATATAGAGGGTATATATTAGCAGCTATTGTAGTAGATAGAGCCTCAGGCTTCGCCTGGGACTTCTACCTAGCTAACTAAATAAGTAAATCCCTTATCTAAGTAGTAAATAAAGTTATATTAATAATTAGTATATAATATAAGACTAACGTCTAGGTTATTAAGGCTAATAATAAGATTTTTCTAATATCTAAGAGTTATGGTAAGGATTGAGAGCAAGAGTATTTAAATAGAGCTATCTGCTCTAAATATATAAGTCTAAAATAGAGGCGCTAAAAGGATCGCTACTATTATTAAGCAAAAATCTTACTCGCTATAACTCTTAGCCTCACTACCTATAGTGCTATGGCCTGAAATTATAAAAGCTGCTACCTACTTATATAACTATACGCCACAAAAGCAGCAAGGCTAGAAGACGCCTTGTAAGATGCTTTATAAGATATTAAAAGAGGGTTTTATAGTACCTAATCTAACTTATCTTTAAGCATATAGTAGTAAGTCTTTTATGATAACTTTAGACGCTCAACCTTATTAAAATTGTTGCTAGTAACTAGCTATAAAAGCCTGGATTAGCTACCTTATTAGTTATACTACCTTAAATAGCTATTGGATTTAGAACCCTCTAAAAGGAGAGGTTATTACTACTTGAGACGTCCTGTTTGATAAGGAAGCTAGTTTTAATAGTTAAATAGATACCTACTACGATAACTTCAAGGATATAACTCTAGAAGAAATCTAATAGCACTATGCTGCCCTTTTTAACCTAAATACCTCAATCAGAAGCACCTAGTCTATTGTAGACCTAAATAATGAGTTTCAACCCGCTTAGGATGAGGATAACTAAATAAATAGTAAAGTATTAGTAGCAGAGCTAGTTTATAGCTATTCTCAAGCAAAATTTGCTCTACTACTAACTCTCTTTTAGTCCCTAGGGGCTACTTTTTTTTAAGCGCTTGAAGGAGGTATTTACGCTGAACGTTGACGTGAGGGGGCGTAATTTAGTAGTTTTAGATACTAACTTAAGTTTAGACTTTTGTTTCAAGGTTAGAGTTACCATAAGGACTTTATATAAGGTAGTCTTCTTAGGCTATACTACTAATAAATCTCATATAGGAGTAAAACCTAGTGAACCTAATATTTGTTACTTGCCTTGTGTAAGCGAACCTGATATATATTGTATGCCTTATATGTATGAAACTGATAATAGTTGAAGGTCTTTAGCGCGGTCTAATTAACCTGTTAATCCTTTGGCGAGCAGGTTATATAACCTTACCTAGGATATTATAGTAAGGCTACTATTCCCAGCCCTAGAAGTAATGACTTTAGGGATAAATCTAAAGTAGTAAAATACCTACTAGAAGTTATTACTAAAGTTACTGTTGGGATATTCGCCCATCCGGACCCGACCCAAGTGTCGGGCCCGTGGCCCAGCGGACGGGAACGTCGACAAGGTAGTCACGTGACCTCAGTCACGTGACCTACCTTGTTGGTCTACTATATCGTTCCTCTCCTTCGCTGGCCACCCTTCTAGATACCTTCTTTCAACAGACATCATCACCCACTTTTGAATACTACGTTTATCCCCCCCTACCTTCTAGATCCAGTCTTTGTGAGACCAACAGTTACTCTTATTATATATTAAACTATAAAATCACTTAATAGGTGCTAAGTTTATCTAGGCTAAAGAGAGTTATCTCTAGAGCTACTAAATATCCCAATTTTAGTTAATAGTATTGCAAAAGACTGTAAAGGGTTATAAGGTCCTTAGATGCTACTAGGTATATACCTATAAGCTAAATAAATATAGTAGGCTTCTAAAAGTTAAGGTGAGACTTATGGTAAGAGGCGATTAATAGCCTCACGACCTTTATGATACTTATGCTGCTATATTAGCTGGAATATTATTTAGGACCCTTATCGCTATTACTAACTAATTTAATATAGATCTAATCTAATATAACGCTATTAATGCCTTTATATATACTAACTTTAATGAAGAGGTTTATATAGAGATACTACTAGGGTATTAAGAGCCTAGAAGAGTGCTTAAGCTACTAAAGGCTCTCTATAAGCTGTGTAGATCCCCTCTTTTATAGTAGCAACACCTTAAAAAGGGTCTAAATACCCTCAATTTTAAGTAGATACCTAGCGAAACCTGCTATTAGCGCTATAGTAAGGTCTTATTCTTCTTCTATATCAATAAGTACATTATAGTATATCCCCCTAAAGATCGCAGTTATACTACCTCACTAATTAGATAACTATAGAAATAATACTATCTTGAGGGTAGTTAAGACCTATATTAGTTCCTAGGGATTAAAGTCCTTTGAGATCATCTAAATAAGAGGCTATAGCTATTACAGTCAGTATTTATCAATAAGTTAATAAAACTAATAAATAACTATATCAATACTAACTTATAATATAATACCCCAATAGCTACTAGAGTTACTCCTATATAAAGGGCAAGCGACGCCTCAAGAGATTCAGCTATATTAACAAAAAGTCAGATCGCTATTATATGCTGCTATTATAACTAGACCCGATATCGCTTTTATAGTTAGTCATCTTGCGAGATTTAACTAAAACCCTAGCCCAAAACACTACCAAGCTGCTAATTAAGCTATATAATACCTTCTAAAGTCAAAATGGCTCTACCTTAAGTATGGGGCTAAGGATATTAATAGGCTGGAGGTAGCGTTAGACGCTAGCTTTGCAGATAACTTGATAGACCGAAAGAGCTCTTTAGCCTTCGCAATAAAGCTATTTGGAGGAATAATAGCCTGGAGGGCCAACAAACAACAGATAGTCACAACTTCTACTACAGAAGCAGAGCTTTTAGCCCTATTGCAGGCTATAAAAGAAGAACTAATCGTAAGTTAGCTAATAACTGCCTTATAGGTAAGCCTCCCTCCTAAAGGAGAGCCTTCCTACGTAGTTAATTAGCCCCACAGTTAGCCCCTTAATTAGCCTCACAATAGCCTCAAGGTAGTTATCTAATACGATAATACCTAAATAATATAGCTAGTAACGTAAGAGATTATTTAACTATAAACTAAGTTATACTATATTAAGATCTATAACTATTAGCTATAATAAGAGATTTAGAATAACTATATAGAGGTTATTTATATCTAATTAGCTAAAATAATAGCAGACGGGATATAAAGGCCCTACTAGCCGCCGCCTTCACTACCTTTATTAGCTAACTTAACCTCGCAGATAAGAGCAACTTTCTCGCAGATAACAGGCATACTAAATTAGAGGCTAAACAGGCAAAAATAGCTCTATAAACGGCGTCACTCTTTCCTACCCACTAGGAGGTTTTAATAAGCATAACGGGAGCGATTTAAAGCAATAGATATACGCTTAAATAGGCTATATATAAAAGGGCCTATAAGTGGGGGATTTGAGATTTACAAAAGTAGCTATTTGGGCTATTTTGGCTAGTTTGTTCAGTTCGGACCCTTTGGGCACCAACCTGAGGGGGCGTATCGAACTGGGCGTATGCCGATAGGCATATGCCGATTTAACCCGAAATCCGTCCCGACCGGTAGCCAGATTGTGGGCACTTATGTCTAGCATAGATTTTGGTGAAGACCTTTATACCTCAGAACTAACAAAATACACACACCGATTTTCACCTAATTGACGCATAAAAGTCCGACAAAACCAACGCTAATCAGTAGTTAACTTTACTATTACACCACTCAAGATACTATAAACCGCAGATCAGCAAGATCAAAACGAAATACCTAAAGAGACAATATATCAATTAATTCAACCTAAATCTTTTTTAATTTAGATGTCGCCAAGCTAGAGATTCAAACAGACGCTAATAGTTCAGCCTCTAGTACTATTTAACTCTCACTAGAGAGACATTATTTTACCTAAATAGAACCTCAGCCTCCTATCATCAAAATACCATATAAATAGAGAATAATTCAGGCGCTAATAGTTCAGCCTCCGCTCCTATTTTAAGCCTTCTCTAAAGTTATCATTAAAATCATTATAAGCGAAGTTTCAGATCCCCCACTATTTAATAGTAGCTGCAGACTATCCCGCACGCTAGTCAGCACCTTCAAACCCATTCGCAATAACCTCATTACTAGTCGCGCCTGCAAGGTTATTCTTTTCAAACCCTCTTTTACCCTCTTCAGGCATTTACCTTCTTTACTCTCTTTTAGCACCCTCCTCCTGCTACCTTCGCAGCTATCCAAAACCTCCCACAAATAACTCCTCCACAAAAACGCCAAAACGCCAAAATAACACGATCTTTTTCAATAATCGCATTAGTTTAGCGTATTTCGACCTCTTTTAGCGCTACCCACCACTTCACCAACCTTCCCACCTTCACTACCTCCACTACCCACCTCAAAAACCTCCCTCCTTCCCCTTCTTCACCCTCTTCTTCACTACTAAATCAACCACTTCAAACTCTCCAGAAAAAACAACAAGCAGTAAGCCCCCACCGCTCACAGAGACCGCCCGCAAAGAGAGACTTTCAACACTACTACCCGCCCGCTATTTCAGCAACCACATCAAAAACGCAGTAGCTATACCAATTTGCCGCTACAATTACCTTCCAAAACCGCAGTAAGCCCCAACCGCCCGCATAAAACAAGTTATTTCAGCCTCATATTAGATTTATTTAATTCATTAGTTTAACCACGCTCAGAAAGGCCTTATTTAAGCCCTCCTTTAAGCCATTTAGCTACAACCAACCCTCCTCCCCCCTTCCTTTTGCCCTATTAGGTTTATTTATTTTAACACGCGCAAAAGGGCTCTTATATAGCTACTACTAGATCTAATATATGAACTTAATAAATATAGGTAGCTAATAAATATAGTTGCTAATAAAATTCAAAGTAAGGCTTATAATCTTAGGTAATTAGTAAGTAAAAAACGCATAAGATATATATATAGTAATACTTATAAGTATATTTTTCTAAGTACTAATAGCTATAGCTACTTATTTTAATATAGAGCTACTATAGTATTATATTATAAACGCTTTTATTTATACTTTAATTAATAAAATAATCTTTATAAGTATACTACCTAGTAACTACTGCGCAGAAATAGTTCTATACCTATAAAGAGCGCTCTATAAACTATACTACTTACTACTACTATAGTAATAATATCTAGAAGTAGGTTTTACTACGCATAAATCTAAGAACTTATTAAGTAAAAACTATTGTTAGTAGCGTAAGTGAGTTTTTATTCTTCTTCTATATTAATAACTATATATTAAAATTCCCTTATTAATATACTAATAGCATAAAGGAGGCTATAATAGCTCTTTAGAAGCGCTACTACTCTAAAGGAGGTTAGGATCTATAATAATTCCTAGGTATTAAAATACTCTATAACTATGCTACTTATAAGCAATAGTTATTATAGTCTTTATTTATGGATAAGGCCTAAACGCTACTTATCAAGCGGGCTATTAGCCTCACTAAAAGTAAATAAGCTTATATACCTATAATAAAAGATAAACTAGAGCTCTATAAGAGCGAAGCCACTCTATAGAAGAATAACTACTATTAAAGGCGTATTAGTATAGAAATATTTGTTGCCATTATAATCTTAACTACTAAAGTCAAGCTTCTAGTACAATCCCAAGTAGTATAAGACGCCCTCTTTATAAGTTAACTAATAACTTCTCTATAAGTTTAAATCCTAAGTAATACTATTCTAAAGGCTACTATTAACATATAAATAATAGCTTCTATAGTAATTTATATTTACTATAATAATTAATAGACTATTCGCTTAGAGAGCTTATATAACTATATATAAAGCTATAGTATATTAATATATATAACTAGTAGCTATAGTAGAAGATTATAGAAGAGCGCGTAGTAGTTACCTATACTCTATTAGTAGAGATTATAGTAGATAGGCTTATAAAAGCTCTTATACTACTTTAATTTAGAGCGTTTGTTATAATGCGGCACCATAGTACTAGCAGCCCTGCGTGGCTGTGGTGGCGTGCAGTGTGGCTATATACTTATATAAGCCACTCTGCTGCCTATTTTACTGCGCTTCGCGTGTAACTATCTCTGAATAAGATATTTGCCTTCTATAACTTGCTCTTACCCTACCTATAGGCTTGTGATAGTTATAAGCCTAGCTGTTCTGCTTATAAATATCTCTTTTAACTTCTCTGAGCTTAGGGAAGGGTGAGCAGCTTTCTCCCACACCTTTTTAACCTCTCTTAACTAATCTTCTATATCTTCTTTAGATAACCTTTCTAACCCCTCGCTATATTATAAACCCTATAATACTCTCACTATATCTACTTTCTTTATAGAGGTGAAGCTCTAAAGCCTGGCTGACTGGTCTTGCTAGCATCTAAACTTGTGAACCTCCGCGCAGTCTGAAGGCATCTAGAAGTTTATTAACTCTAATAGACCTAAATCTAGTAAGCTCTTAGATGCTCTTAAGCTAACTCTAACTACTTAGTAGTTTATTACTAAGCGTAAGGCATATCTTTAGGCTTAGTACTAAGTTAACCTCACTAAATATAAGGTATCTAATAAGGCTTCTATTATTTCTACTACTATAGGAGGCTCTTAGATGCTTCTAATTATAGAGAGTAATAATAATAATAATATTAAGCTCTCTCTCTCTCGCTAACTCTAGGAGAGCTCTTAAAAAGCCCCTATTACTACTACTTTATGAGGTAGGGCCCTTATAAAGCTAATACTACTAGGCTCTACAATATAGGCTAATATTTAAGAGGAGTAAAGCAATACTCTTAAGTTCTATTCTACTAATAGTATAATTCTCACCTTATAGGTTATATTATATTAGGCTCTTTAGGGACTTATCTTCTAAATAGTTAACTTATCTTATCTTAAGAGTGTGGGAATTAAGCTAAATACCTTAGATAAATTTTAGCTAAACCTTTAGAACCTTATTTATTATTTTAAGTAGTACCTAGGCTGCTTTAATAAGGGTATTAAGGAATAGGTGTATTATAATTATAAGGAGCTTCTGAAGCGCGCTAAGTATATAATGAGGCTATCTAAGTGGTTTAAGGAGTCGCACTATCTCTATGGTCTTATTAAGAGTTAGTAAATCCCTGAGGCGTAGGGGAGTTATAGTAAGCGCCTATTCCTTAAAGCTATTTACTACTATATTGCTCCTATTTAGGCTTAGTATTAGCTGGACCTAATTATATATATAGATAAAATTAGTATACTAAGTCTTATACTTAAGTAACTTAGTATTATTCTCTCTACTAAGATCTATAGCAAACTAGCTAATACCCTAAGCTATAGTAGGGGCTATAGTAAGCCTCTAGGCATATATATAACTCTTATAGGCTACTCTGATAATTAGGACCTACTTAAGCCTGCTCCTATTATCACCTCCTCCTTCTTTATAGGCTCACTAAGTAAGATACCTACTTGTTCTTATAGGCGCTGCTACTACTAGTCTCTATATTATTACTTATATATCTAGTAAGCTTTTATAAATACTCTAATAGAGCAGGCTAAGAACTATAAGATAGCTAAGGATGAGGCCTAGCGCATATAGGAGATAGGAATATCTCCCTAGTGGGCCTACCTCTATACTAGTCTCTAGAAGGTAGAGTGGATTATAAAGGAGTCTTAAAGGACTAGTTAGCTCTCCTCTAACTAAGGTAAGTATAGCAGTAGCTAAGCTAAGTGCAAGTGCAGTAGATATAGCAGCTCTAACTCTAGAAGCTACTAGCTACCTAGTAATATCTCTTATTATATTATTAATTATAGCTTATTACTAGATGAGGGTAAAATAGTAGAAACCTATTTAGCTATATTTACTTTCTTTAAGGGCCCCTATATCCTCTCTTAGAGTATTATCTTTAATAACTATTTTGCTCTTTATATTATTAATAATAAGAGGAAGCTAGTAGGTAGGTTTTTTATTCATTCTTATAATAATAAGGTAATTGAGGTTAGTAATATAAGTGTGCCTATTTTTAGTAGGGGCACCTAGTATATTCTAGATACTATTAAGAATACTACTATAAGCTAGAAGAGCGCCCTAACCTTAGATAATATTGCTATTATTAAGAATATATATATTAATGTTATCTCTGAGGCGCTCCTCTATAAGGCTAGTATCTAGTATAGTAGCTATAACTATACTTTATGGTATAGGAAGCCTAGTAAATCTACCTATACTAAGTAGCTTATTCATAAGAGCAACTTGGTATTCTTCTAATATAACTCTATTTCTACTTATTTACCTTATCCTAAGATCCCTATAATCTCTACTAGTATTATAGCTCTATGTAATAATAAGAGGCCTATATAGCTATTATATAACTATGTGGCTAAAAGAACTAAAATAATGCTTATACTTAGTATTTAGGCTCTAGATACCTAGGTTAGGCTGCTCTTAAGCGCCTAGTCTATACTATTAGGGGGGTGTGAATTAAGGCCCCCTTATGTATCTAATGTGAATACTGCGCTTAAGTATATACTACTTAGGTTATCTTATATAGTCTATTAGAAGGCAAAGCCCCCCGGCTTTACTATAGGATAGTATGAGATCTTTTTGATTATTAGAAGCTTAGCGGACTATATGCCTAGATGCTCCTAATTAAGGATGAGTATAGTGGAAGGCTCTTTAGGATCCCTTTAGTTTCTAAAGAGCATAATGAGGTGTTTAGAGCACTCCTTATGTTTGAATATTAAGTGTGAAGATAAAGAGGCCTAAATATCTATAAAATTATTATAGTATTAAGTATACTATAATTACTATCCTAGGCTTTATGCGTTACAAATAATAGATAGTAGAATAAGGTATTAATATGGAACTCCTATTAGTAAATATGAAGGAGCTTGTAGGAGGAGGCGAGCGCGTAGGTAGTGAGGTTATCTCAAAAGCCCTAGCTACATTAAAAGGAGCTTACCTACTAATCTACCTCATGTTAAATGCCAGGAGAGCATCTATTATTATATATAACATTAGCTTGCGCGCTGCAAATAACTGGTAAAGTCCTATTTAAAAGAAACTTAAGTGGTTTTAATAATACTTCTAATAGTAGTAGCTAGATCTCGCGCTTTCAATGCACTGGGACCTTCGCCTATATTGGGGAGGGCTCTATATTTATAGCTGTAGAGCTTACTTGCTGGAGAGAGTATAAGAGAAAGGTGTTGGGAGATATTATTATAAGATCAACTCTAGGGCCTATTTTAGATATTGAGTAGGATATATACCTGAAATATATAACCTATATAGAATCTAGGTTCTTGTGCTTGATTAGGTTATTATTATATATAATATATGCTTTAATGAGATAAATCTCTACTTTCTAGATAATGGGGTAGACGCCCTAGACGTCTGGAGCGCTTAGGAAATTATTAATGAGGTTGAAATACTTATTGAACTAGCTAATATGGTTCTTGAGACCTTTGGGGGTGCTTAATAAAGCTACTAGAAACCTTGTGATAAATGATATCTCTGGAGAGCTATTCAGGCTCTTTATGCTAGCTACTTCCCTCTATTTGGAAGCGCCTTATACTGCTGCTGCAAAGCTATAAGGCTTGATAGCTAATATATAGAGAGAGTTATTAATATCTAAATAATCTTTTAAACCTAATAGTATACTGGGAATAGGATTAGGTATTGGGATAATTATGTCTCTCCTCTTTATAGCTACGGGTATGCTTGAAGCGGCCTAGCTACCTGTTTTGAATGCTTGGGAACTGGCTACTTATTGAGTATAGCTTAATAAATACTGGAAAAGCTTCCCTCTTATTAGCTGAAATAATACTTGCCTGATATTTATACTAATAATGAGATTATAGGCTCCCTACTAGATAGAGCACTTAAGAGAAATACTTAAGAGTTCTTATAACTATATACTTAAATAATAGCTTAAGCTTACTAAATAATAACTACTAGGAAGCTTTTTTAATAAACTTTCTACTTAATTAATAAGAAGCTATTACTAAAAGTACTCTTAGCTATAAGACTCTCTATTTTACGGTTTCTATGCGCCTCTAGAATAACTTAGAGATACGCCCTAGTGCTAAGTAGAAGATTACGTACTTTATAGAGGACCTTATAAAGCCCCTAAATAACTATTTTGAGGTTAGTAAGCTTAAGGAGCTGCTATAAAGTATATTCTAAGTTATTATAAAGAAGGAGATTACTAAACTTATTATAATAGGTACCTAGTATATTATTGACTAGGTTAAGGTATACTTAATGCCTCTACTTTTAAAATAGGTATACTCCTATAAATTCCATAGTAATCGCCTCGACTTCTATAAAGCGCGTATCTGTGTGAGAGGAGATATATAAGATACCTCCTCTCTTAGTTCTACTTATACTACTACGCTTGCAGCGCGAAACCTGCGTGCAGTAATAGTAATTATAGCTTAGTTTAACTATGAAATCCTATAATATAATGTTATAAATGCCTTCTTAAATGCGAACATTAACCTAGAGAGAGAGCTAGTTACCTGCTACCTCCTGGATAGCTTTAAATAATGCGGGAAGCTTATTAAGCTTAATAGGGCTCTATATAGCCTCAAAGATACACCCCTCCTATAGTATAAGGAGTTTTATTTGACCTTACGTAAGCTTGGGCTCTCCCTATATAATAAAGAGCCCTACTTGTTTTAAGATAAGTATTATAGAGTTCTTATTTTATTCTATGTTAATGACTTCCTTATTCTTTTTTATCATAACTATGAGAAACAAGCTTGAGAGATTATTAAGGCTGTTGAGAAGTTACATGAAATTCATAAACTAGGCCCTATTAAATAGTACCTCGGGCTATGCGTTATATATAACTAAGTAGTTAAAAGGATTTATCTAGTTTATAATTAATATATCTATATTATTACTAAGTGCTTTAAACTCTATAGTAATATTTACTCTGCTATTCTACTACCTTTTGCTAAACTTATTAAAATTGAAAGGTAAGGCTATATTTACATAAGTTAAGGAGTACTAGTTGCTTTTTAGAAGTATTCTATATATTGCGATAATAGTATAGCTAGATATAGCCTTTATTATAGCCTAACTTTCCCGCTTTCTTATAAATTCAAGCGCGCAGCACTTTGCTATAGTGAGGTAGTATATTTAATATCTCTATACTACTTACTACCTCGCGTTATACAATGGTAGCTCTAGGGGTAATAGGAAGGAGACTCTATTACTTATTACTAGCAATGCCTCTTTTGCTAATAATAATAGTGAGATTTATAGGTCCTCCTAGGGCTTTATAATAATGCTCTTTAGAGGCGTAATTCAATAGAAAGCAGCCTACTAAGCAACTATAATAATAACTATAATAGAAGTAGAGCTACTAAGTCTTAAACATATAACTAAAGAGACTATAGTAGTTTAGAGGCCATATTATAATATTGCTTTGGAGCTTGGAGATATTCAAAAGGTTTATTATAATAATTAGTATATTATTTAACTATTAGTTAGAGAGAAAGAGAGAATATTAATCTATTTGCAATATATTAATATATAAAATATATAGCTTTACTAAGAGTATATAAAGAGTATTTCTTAGGTATTATATATACCTATAGACTAGATACTAGCAGATAGACTTATTAAGAACCTCTCCTAGGCAAAATTTAAATGCTTTTAAGTATTACTAAACCTTATAGATACTTAGTATATTATTACTTAGATAGAAAAGAAGGTTTAAAGAGTGCTCTATTTAGCTTAAAGGCTAATAGATATTATTTATAGGGCTATAGCCCCCTCTATGAAAGTAATTCTTATAGATATACTAGCCTACTACTCTACCTCTTAAAATACTAAAAGCAAAGGGTATTTATACCTATAGGCGCATCTTTAATAATAGGAGCTCTCCTCTACATAAATAGCTGCAATAAGGCGGTTAATTAGGGAGTTAGTAGCGCTAGTAGATATATTAAAGATAGCTAAAAGGCTTATTAAATAAGTATACGCGCTAGTAATAGTACTGCTAGGCGGCATAATAGAGACCTGCTAAAAAGAGCTACTAAAAGGCGGCTCTCTAATAACAGGCTTAGGTTGAATGATATAACTAGCAGGCGTTGTGGGAGCCTCGGAGTGCTACGAAGGGCTAGCTAAAGCTAACTCTCTAATAGCGCTCTCTAGGCGAATAATAACTTTCTGGCTCTTTCTCTTCTCTTTTTATTCTACTTTCCCTACCCCCTCCTACTTATCCTCCTACTCTTCTACCTCCTCCTTCTCCTTCTCTAAAATAATATAAAGAGTATAGTAATAGAAAGTGAGCCCCTAAATAGTATTATTAGCTTTATTCTAAATATCTAGATATACTCCTACTAATATACTTATAACTTAGTTATTCTTATTATATACTTTATAGTATAGCTAGTAGAGCTAAATAGTAGTAGTAGGTAGGGGCTTATAGCTTTAGCTATATAAGTAATAGTAGTAGCGCTTATAGGTATTATAGAAGTAGTAACTAGAGCTCTTGCCCGCGAGTAGCGAGCGACTGCAGCTATAGTAAGGGGGGTCTATGAGGTCCCCAGCTCCCTCTGGAATAGGGGAGGCAGCGTGGGGCCTCTGCTAAGGCGTCTGAGGGGTCTCAGTATGCCGCCTCTTCTTCTATAAGCCAGTAGGCTCCTCAACTAGCAATAATATTATTAGTAATATTTAAGATAGTAAGGTAAGTAATAACTTACTCTCCTCTTCCTCCTCTTCTACTTGCTGCTCCGCGTTAGTAGTAAGCTGCGCATTAAGCGCGGCTTACTGCTCAGCAAGAGTGGCTAGCTGCTCCTTCTCTGCCTTCTTAGCGGCTTTGGCCTGCGCTTTGGTGATGCGGGCGCGGAGCTCCTCCTCAGTTTCCTTACGCTTAGGGGCTATTTTTAATAGTGTAGTGATAATGTATTGTTAGTACTGTAATAAGAAGATAAGTATATATAATAACTATTAAAGCGCGCGATGGATTTTTGAGCGCGCGAAAAATCAACTTATAGTTGTTTATATATAGTGTTCTAAGTAGAAAAAGAGGGAAAGTCTAAAGGCTGCGCGCAATAAAGAGATATTCATACTTACGCCCTGAGGCTGCCTTTTTTAGGCGGTTAAGCTGCCCTCTATATTAGTTAAGTATTATTTATAATAGTTAGCTACTATTCTACTACTCCTTTATACTTATATTACTATTAGCTAAGTTATATAATAGTAGGTATAATTACTATAAACGTTATAAGAGATATTAAGGGGTTATTTTTATTTATTTTATGCATTTGGGGCTATTTTGAATATAGTTATTTTGTTTTTATATATATTTAAAAATAGTTGTAGCTGCGCGCGGTGCGTCGTGAGATTATGATAGTATCTGTAGGCGCGGCTGGGGGGTGTGTCGCAATGCGGCACTACAGTACTGGCAGCCCTGCGTGGCTCTGCTGCAGCCCTGCGTGGCTGTGGTGGCGTGCAGTGTGGCTATATACTTATGTAAGCTACTCTGCTGCCTATTTCACTGCGCTTCGCGCGCAACTATTTCTGAATAAGATAGTTGCCTTCTATAACTTGCTCTTACCTCTACGTGCAGGCTCGTGACAGCGTTTTATACCTAGCTAAACATAAGTAATTAGAGCGTGAGATTAGTAGAGACCTGCGCTTAAGATCTAGAAAAAGAAGATAAATATAAAAGAAGAAGGTAATAGAAGATAATATATAAGATATAAGCCCTAAAGAAGTATAGGAATAGCCTTATAAGGTATAGTTATCCCTAAGAGTATATATTAGATTATAGGCCTTAGAGTATAGGAAATACGCTTGTTCTTATATAGGCGGACCCCAGGTATACTCTAGGCGCGCTAAGCCTATTATAGGCGCGCTTTAAAAAGGGCCTTATATATTAATAAAGAAAAGAAATATATAATAGAGATTCATATGATATACGCACAAATATATAAATCAATAACTCTATTTAATAACTACTTATTAAGCTACTAGTTAAGTAATCAGAACCCTCTAATATTACTAGCCTTGATTTTATAATCAAATTAGCTTTAGAGTATATCATTAATATGTAAAGCAGTAAGATAAGAATTAATATTATTCTATAGCTTTAGCTTAGTAGCTTTTATTTATAGAAGTTTAATCTAGTAGACTCAGTTATTATATTTATATAACTTAATAGTATTTATAATTATAAATATTTTATAAAGAGTAGCTTTAAGTAACATTTATAATAGTAATATATATTAGACTATTAATTAAGAGATAAAGGGTATAAGAGTATAGTAGCTAAAGGCCTAGCTTAGGGAAGAATGAATAGCTTTGCGCTTAAAAAGTAGGTGTATTGAGGTATTAAGAGTATAACTTAGTTTATTCTGCCAGATACGTGCGGAAGCCCCTTTTAAGATACGCACATGCATGACTCATGCGCTCGGTCTCCGCTTGGCGCCCGCTCGGCGCATGCAGTGTCCTTGCGATATCCGAATATCCTTACAATTGCCCCCCTCTCTGAAGCCTTGGTCTCCAAGGCTCTTGGCCCCATGGTGCTTGGTCCTTTGAGGTGGCTATGGGCACGTTTAAACGAAATCCCATTTGATCCCGTTATCCAATTGCGGGCTTATTCAAATAATGTCCCATTCGCGGTGCTTTCACTGATTGTTCGCCGGCTATTCGCGGCTTGTGGTCTTCGTCTTTGGCGGCTGATACATCTTCTTGTGGACGGCTGGGTATATCGTTGGGGTCGCCAACGGCTAGATACTTCGTCGGCGAAGCGACGGCTTGGACACTTCGTTTTTTCGACGGCTGGGTACATCGTTGGGGTGGCCAACGGCTGGATACATCGTCTTGTCGACGGCTGAATACATCGTCTTTGGACGGCTGACTTCGCTGGGGTTACCAACAGCTCCTGTGTTTTATAGAAGAAGTAATTAGTATAAGGAGTGCTGAGCATAGAAATATACTTGAAGTATAGCTTATAGATATAAATACTAGTTATGGGATTCCTAGTAGTATAGGCTTGCTCTTTATAATAAATATAAGGTATATTATTATAACTACTCTGGGATTAGATAAATAAGCTATAGGTAGCTGCTATATATTAAAAGACTTTTATTTGCTAGGAACTAGAGATGAAGGTAGCGGATGTGTGGATGAAAACTTAATAATAAAAGCTTCTAGTACTATTAGTAGCTTTAAATATTTGCTTAAAGTTGTGCTTGCTGAAATAAGCTTTCTAGAAAGCTAATTTTATAATATTAGTAGATTTATTAAAGAAGACTTATAATATAAAAGCAACATCAGAGTACTTATTACTAGGAAGGTTAAGCCAAAGTTAAGTGAGGCTTATAATTGCCTGAAAAAGCTAAGACTATTAGTTAATAAGTAAGAAAAGGAGGGAAAGGAAAGGAGCTACCTAGAGCTTATTATTATTATATTAAATAAAAAGAGGTATATTATTTCGCTTTATCTGAGGTATGGGAATATGAGAGCTGAGAACCTAGAGTATAGTTTTTGCTAGGAGGTAATGAGGGTGAGGCTGATTAGTATTTCTAATGCTGGAGATGAGGAAGTTATAGTTGGATATAATGAAAGAGGTGATTTATAGACTTAAGCGGGGTGCTATAAAGATATTTAGCTGAAAAAGATATTTAGCTGAAGATAAAAAAGATAAGAGATAGGAAGAGATATTTAGAAAAAGGAGGAGGTTATTTATCTAGTTTTATAACTATTTGTTACTACAGTAGTAGCTACTAAGTACTATCTTTTTCTTTATTCTTACTGCGTAGAGGCTATACTGATTTACTATTAGGCTTTTTATTCTATAATTATTTTATTTCTATTGTATGGAGGTAAGGGAGGAGGAGTTTAGTATTCTTTTTATTTAAATCTCGTTAACTTACTTATATTGGGTATTTAGCGTATTTATAGATATAAAACCATACTTTTGACCTCTTTAGCTCTCTGTATTCTTTTCTTTCTATTACATCTATTATACTATATTATAATATATTATAGCTCCCCCTAACTAAAAATACTTGACTTTTGACTATAATCTTTTAAATCTCTCTCTTTAATTTATTCAATTATACCTCAGTAGATTAGGTCTGTGAATTAGTTATTCTAATCTTTCCTATAGTTTAGATATAGTATTTAATAATAGGGAAGGTTTTCTTTTATAATAAGAGGCTGGATACTAGTGTTTAGTAGCTTTGGGCCTTAAACCTTCTTTTGCTTGATATTAGATAGTTAACCTATCCTGCGCTTGCTACACCTAATAGAAGCTGATTTTGGATATAAGCAGACATAATTAGAGATATTCTGGGTGTTGGACTGGGCGGAGCTATGAGATGCTAGCTACTAATAATTTATTGTGGCGTATCTGTACCTCTAAAAGAATTAATTATCAGCTAGATACATGTTTCTAACCTTATGATAAGATACATGCTTGTTAAGTACTAGCCTAGCATTTTAAAAGCACTATAGGAGTAGGTGCTTCCTTCCTAAATATAGTATGTTGCGGCTAGAATATTTAATACTATTAGTGCTTTAGAGAATAAGGCTCTAATACAGCCTAATAATAGTACTATAGTTATTTATTATACTATTAGATAAGTTAATAATAGTTAGCTATTTTAATATCATGTAATCAGAGGTATAGAGGAAGATTTTAATAATAGAGACTTTTGAGATAGCGTGGAGGCAGAACTGAAGTTAGAAGTAGTAGATATCCTTTTTATATATTTAGTTACTAGTATTAAGAGAGTGGTAATCTTACTAGGTTTACTAATAAACTTATTAGATAGAAGGAGCTGGTTCTATAATAAGTAGTAGTTAAGGGAAGGAGCGGAGGATAGATTATAGTTGATAGTTTTTATTATAATAAGCTTTTTATAAGGTTAAGAAGCTAATAGTTTAGAAGTCTTTATGTAATAACTACGCCTCATACTAGCTATATATATAGACTCTCTATTATAGATATCTAGCTTGTATCTTCTTGATTAAGTTAGGATATTCTCATAAACTAGGATTTTAGTATTAACAAAAGAACTAATAATAGCGAGGAAGAGTAATTGGGTTAACTAGTTATTAGCGACTTTTATTAATAAAAAGCTAACTTCTACATACTAGATACTAATTAAAACGGATAGGCTTAACTGAGGTATATCTTATAAACTTAAGGATAGTATTCTTAAAGAAAAGGGCTTGGGAATGTAATTGAAGTGGGAAAAAAAGTATAATTACTATTTTGAAGATTAAAGTTCCTGCGCCTGATAATATAGATATTAACTCTCCTAACTTGAGTAAAGGAGATTTGTAAACCTAATAGCTAGATAGCGCTATAGGAACTGAAGAAATGAGGCTATTAATAGAGTTTAATACTATTTAGAATGCTAGAATGAGAGATATAGTTAAGTAATTCTTGAGAATAAATAAATAATAGCAACTAATTAACTTAGTATAATATATTAGTATGTTTAGGTTCATAAAACTATTAATATTATCTTATTTTATGCCTTTCCCTTATAATTAAGTCCATTGTAACTACTGTAATAATATGACTAACCTTAAATGTATTAGACTAGGATCTAATCCTATACTAAATAAAGATAACTTTGTTTTTGTAGTGTTCTAGTATATTAGAAGTAATGAAGAGTCTATGAATTACCTGGTGGTATAATATAGTAAAGAGTTATAGATTACTATAATAGATTATACTACCTATTTATTTAATATTTATAATATATAAGAGACCTTGATTTTCGAATGAAATTTAGATAGCTGCAACTTTATAGGGTTGCTATGAATAGTGATTAGAGGCTTCTCTTATAAGTATTATATCTCTCCTCATAGTATACCTTAGATGCTAAGTAAAACCCCTAATAAGACTTTAGTAGAAGCTATGGACCCAGACCTAAAAAACGAAATCTATAATACAACAGTAGTCATTTTATTCCTGAATTATAGTAATACATATTAGGTATTAATTATGGTAGACTAAGTATAGGGCTATAGCTACGACTAGGATTTAGTATAAGACTTATAAAGTAACTAGAGGTTTGTGGATACTATGAATAACCTCAAAGAGTAGTAAAAGGCATTGGGAGCCCCTAATTAGCTACTATAAATTTTATTAATAAGCTAGTATATAGTTAATACTATATAATAATAAGATAGCTTTATATGTGGGCTTTAATATATTGAGTAGGCTTAGGCGTTTATTTAATAAGGCTTTCTATTGCTTTAGTATAGTTGAATAGTTTAGAGGGATCCTACTACTTTTTTAGAGTCTGAAATCCCATTAGTTAATTAGTATATCTCTGCTATTATTTTGGAATTTTATGATATGTTTATTAATAGTAGGTTAGTACTGAGACATAGTAATATCTTCTGGGAGGATTTTCAAAAATTACTATTTTGTCTCTAACTTTATATTATATCTACTTTAGTAGATAGTTAACCTCCTATTAGTAGTGATAATAATATTGTCTTCTCTCTAACTTAGGACCTTTTTCCTAGTTATTATAGTTTATCTCCGTTTGCGCCTATACCTATGCCTACCCTGCTATAGTTACTAATTAAAATTATCTAATGGGAAGCTTAACTATCTTAGACGCCAAATTAATGATTAATATTTATAGAGCTCGAAGCCTATTTTAATACCTATGAGGCCTTCTAGAGACTTATTAGTAGACCTACTAAGCTATCCTGATTAACCTACGGCCTTACATAAGCATAATTGCAATCGTGAGGACTATATATAATAATGAGTAGATTAGTGGAATTAGATTAAAAAGAACACGCCTAAGGGGGCGTATTACTATAACTTTTTACATCCGCCTTAATAGGGTGGATATTTTTAGCTATACTAGGGCTTAGAATGGGATAAGATATATAAGGAGTAGCTGGAGAAAGAAAGATAGTTATTGAGGTATGAACTGAGGTAGAAAGCAAAAGCTAATAATAGCCCTATTTTACAATAAGACTACTTACTACAATAGAAATAGTAAAGTAGGTCTGCTAATATGATTCTATACAATAGTATCTGTTTTATTTCTTTTATTTTTAATTAGGTATTGAGACTCCCTATAGGGGTCCTTTAGCGAGGTTTAAGGGGACGATTGGAATGGGATAGAATGGCTTAGCTATATAGTTAGTAGAGTAGTAGGCCTACTACCTGAGGGGTCTAAAAGCAGAGGATAGCGATGTGGGTAGAGGATTATTATGCTTTTATCAGGCTTATTATTATCTATAGTGTTTTAGCCTCAAGAGGCTCATATCTCAATAATCCTACATATAATTTACGTAATATCTCTTCCATTCCAAGCCTAAGTCTTCTTATTCTTTTTAATTAGATCTGCGAATCACTACGCGCATCCTTTGAGCCTATTTTTGTTATTCCTATCCTTTCGTAAGTAGTATTATGTTGTTTGCTGTTTCTTTAGTTACTATTAGGCTCTTGCTCTTTCTAATATCTATTATTCTAGGTTTATAGAGAAAGTATTAGAGTTCTAGATTAAGAAATTAGTAAAAGACTGTAAGTAGCTAGTGGGGAGTAATAGATCTCTATGCTCTTATATACTTAAAGACTTTATATGTATATTAGGAGATATTATTTTTGCTATTAATCTAGGTAAGAGTAAATTAATTCCCCTAGAGCTAGGTCTAGGCTTCTGCTATAGTAGGGGCGAACTTCTATTAGATAGTATTGTAATATGCGAGTAAACTATTTAACTAGTAGTACTATTGCTCTATATCTATAAGAATATAGATCTACTAAGAGAGAGCAGAGCTTTAGAGGAGAGTCTCCTACTAAGTAGTATTAGCTATATAGTAGTGGGAATACTTAGCTAGAGCAGATAAATAGGAGAGCTAGAGCAGATAAATAGGAGAGCTAGAGCAGATAGGTAGGAGAGCTAGATATTTACTTTATAGTAGTATATAACTCTATAGTTATAGAAAACCGGCTCCTTGCTATACCTTAAAGTAGGCGTATTAGGCTAGAATACTCTATAGTCCTTTGATATCTAGGGCTAGAAGGGCGCTAGGGCTAGCTATATTTATATAGTGAAACTCTATATAACTACTAGAGTAAGAATATCTAAGAAGAGATTATATAGATTCTAGAAGGCGTTATTCTCTTTATAGATATACTAAGGTATTAGATCCCGAGGAGTTTATTAAGGAACTCTAGGTATTAATAAGCTATTACTAGAGGGACCCTACTATAAGTAGCCTAGCTATTATGAGCTGGGCTGCGCCCGACTCCTAGCTACTAGGGCTGCGCTACTTCGGGCACTAAGGCACACCTAGCGAAGCGAGAGCGGCGGCCCGCCGCTGTATAACCGCACTAAAACTGCCTAAAGTGCGCGCATATTGCGCACTTAAACTCATTCCTTTCTTAGTATAGATTCCTTTTAATATATAGCACCCCTTTATTAAATAAACTAGGCTTTGCCCTTTATATATTTATACTTAAGGATTTATTTAGCACCTCGCTAATTACATTATGCAAATAGAAGGTAATAGGTTAGCAGGTAACACACTAGAAACTGCAGCGCCTATAGTAAATTTTACAGAAGTTCTAATAGTAATATATAATATAGTAATAAGGCTTAAGTAATATATATAAGTAGTAGAAAATAGCACTTAAATATACCTATTAACTCCTAATACTATAGATAGCTTAGGCGGGCTAATAGCAGTAGAGGCTCCTAAGCTAGCAGCCGCAGCTGCGCTAGAGCTAGCAGCTGCTCGCTATAAGCCCCTCCCCAACCCCCCTAAGTTCTTAGGGCGGCGCGAGGAGTATCTAGCCTAGTCTATATAGATATATAATAAACTTATATTAGATTAGCAGTTCTTTAAGAGCAGTTAAGAGATATTCTATCTAATTTATATCTACTTAGGCAATACTCTACAGAAAGTTATATAAATATTATAGGTAAGGCGGCCCTAATAACGTATATAACCCGGGCGACTTTATATACTACCTAGACGAGTTATACCCAGACCCTAATGCTGCGTAGCGCGCAATAGGCTAGCTATCTAACCTATATATAAGGAGGAATAAGAGCTTTACTGCCTTCCTCCTGCAGTTTAAGCGCTTACTAGCCCAAGCTAGAGGTATAACTTAAGCAGAGAGCATATAAATTAACTTTCTATAAAGAGCGCTGTCTTATAAGCAAGCTAACTACCTTATAATAAGGGATACCCCTACTAATTATAGCTAGTATATTATAGTTATTTAGGATATTATATAGAAGTAGGAGGACTTTAACTACTTAAAGGCTATAGCTAATATGGCTCAACTCCGCACGCCCTCCTCACAAGTTAATAGCAATAGCGACACGCATATAACTAGCTCTATATGGACTATAAGGGAGTTAAAGGGCCTAACTACTGAGGAGCGATACTACTACTTTAAGTATAATAAAGTTAGCTATTTAAAGAGGAACTACCCCTAGCATAAGGCAGGCAGTATATGTGCAGCTAAGATAGGTAATAATAAGAATAATATAACTATAAGCAATATCTCTAATAATTTAAGCAATAACTTAGGAAAAAATAACTTCGCTATAAAATCAGGTAGTGGAGTATATAGAGGAGGAATAAGCAGACTAAGAGGTATTTACGAAGAAATATAGAATAAGTAGATTTTTAGTAATTCTTATAATTAGAGTTAATAAAGGATACTCTACTTATACTCTTATAGATACTAGTTATAATATTTATACCCTTATAGATTATACGTTTGCCTAGTAACTTAAGTTACTATGTATTAATTACTAGAAGTAGTAATTATATAGCTTTATAAATAAAGCGGAATATATTGCAAGAGAAGGCGTAGTTGCTTATAAGATCAAAACAAGCGGGCACCTATAGTAAATCTATATCTATATAGTCCGCAGCCTTAATGCAGACCTGTTTCTAGGAAAACAAAGCCCTAAATTATAATATAAATACTTAAAAAGAAGTATTAATAAATATTGGCTTTAAGGTTAGATAGAGTATAACTACATGGTTTATTATGTGGCAGAAAGGCATATCTTCTATAGAAGCGCGCGGGTAAATATCCCATTATTTATCCAAGAGTAGTCTACTCACATTTGCGAAATCTGGGAAGCCCGCTTCCTTAATACCGCCTTATTTCAGGCAGTCTACTACTATATCGCCGCGAGATAGTTAGAACCCCTACTAGAGGTAGCTATAGCTATAAGAGCAATAAGCCTTAAGAATATTAATAAAGCCTTATAAGATAAGGAACTACTAGCTAACCTCACTATAAAGCTACTAGCCTATCTCACAAAGTTTATGAACTATTTAAACTATTTAAAGCGCACCCGCTACTATTAATATAGCTTAGTATTAACTATGAAATCCCGCTAGAGCGAGATATAAGCAGCTAAGAGGTAGAGCTACCTTAGGGACCGCTATATAGTATATCTAGGGAGTAACTCCTAGTCCTGCAGAAGATACTTACTAACCTCTTAGATAAGGGGTTTATCTAAGCAAGCAGCTCACCTGCAGGAGCGCTAGTACTATTTATGCGGAAGCCGGGTAGTAGCATCTAGTTCTACTATAACTACTACGCATTAAATATAATTATAAAGAAGAACTACTACCCCCTGCTACGAATTATAGAGACCTTCTAACGGATTAGCGTAATGAAGTAGTATATAAAGTTAGATATTATATCTACTTTATATAAGATCTATATTAAAGATAAGGATATCTTTAAAACCATATTTAGGATATAGTATAGCCTATTTAAGTGGCTTATATACCTATTTAAGCTAACTAGAGCTTCTTCAACCTTTTAGTAGTATATTAATAAGACGCTCCAGGAGTTTCTCAATAACTTCATAATAGTATATATCAATAATATCCTTATTCATACTAGCAGCTCGAGAGTAGAACATGAAGCGAAAATTAAGTAAGTACTTTAGAGGTTAAAAGATATAGGCTTAAACTTAGACCTAGCGAAATCTAAGTTCTCTATGAAGACTATTAAGTATATTGAATTTATTCTGAAAGCAGGGAAAGGGATTATATAACCTAGAGAAAGTCCGAGCTATTTAGGAGTATGCTCTGCTGAAATCTATTAAAGGAGTGCGGAGCTTCCTTAGCTTTATAAACTACTACTATATCTTTATTAAAAACTATATAGATATTATTATAGCTCTAAACTAGTTAACCCACAAGAGAGTACTCTTTAACTAGAGATATATATAGTAAGCTGCATTTAAGATACTTGAGGCGAAGTTCTTATTTATACTAGTATTATACTACTTTAACTTAAATACCTAAATAGTAGTAGAGACTAATTGCTCTAGGTTTGCGCTAGTAGTATATTAACATAATATGATAATAAAGGGTAACTATAACTAGTTATATTCTACTTATAGAAGCTTATACCTACTTACTATAACTACTCAATATCTAATCAAAAACTCCTTATAGTTCTTATATAATTAGCTATATAGGATATAGAGCTACGTAGTATCTATAGGTTTAAGGTCTTAATAGACTATAAGAGCTTGAAGTACTTTATAAAAAAGCAGAAGCTATTAAACAAATAAAGTTATTAGGCAGAGGAGCTATCTAAATATAAGTTCAAGCTTAAATATTACTTAGAAGCCCTAGCTATTACGCCAGACGCACTATCCTAATGCAAGCAAGACGCGCCAAGCAGGTGAGATAATAATAAAGAATAGGGCCAGGTTATTTAGGCTATACCAAGCTCCGCGCTACTAGCGCAAGTAGCGCGGAGTAGAGACTTAGATGAGGATGCTCTACCGCATATACCTATCTTTGAGGACGAAGCGCTACAGCAGCTATAGGATAAAATACTCTAAAATAACCTATAGTATAGAGCTATATATTACGCTATAAAAAATAGCAACTATAGTTTCTCCCCTACCCTATAGCTTAAGATATAAATTATAGAGTGTGAAATAGATATAGCCCACTACTTAACCTTCTGCAGCTAGATATAAGTGCTAGGAAGCAGCAATAACAATAACGCAAATAACACGCTCCGCATATATATTATCTAGCTTAGCTATAACTCTAGTATCCCCTAGTACCCCAGATAGAATAATATACTAGATATTCTCAGCTACTAGTACTTCTAGCCTAAATAATCTAATAATAGTAAGGCAATTTATTTATAACTATAATAGATATAGCAGAGTAGTAATTTAGTAATAAGTAAAGCGGGGGCTATTATAGCTCCTTCTAATCCTAGAGCATATCTATAGCAACCTCACAATAGACTTTGTTATAGACCTACTAGTATTATTAGCCTTGGGAGCGAAATATCTCTAGGTAATTATTAATTAGCTATTAAAAGTACTAACTTTAGAACTAATAACTATAATAGATACTAAAGCGTGCATAGAGCAGTTTATTTAGTGCTATTACTGCTCATAGTATACTATTATAAGTAACTATAGTAGTAACTAGACTAGCTGCTTCTAGAAGAGGTTCTACTAGCTTATTAGTATTAAGTAATACCTAAGTACTGTATTTTACCTATAAATAAATAAAGTAATAGAATAATTTAATTAGAAGATGTAGGTAATATTACGCAACTTAGTAAGCTTTAGTTAGAATAATTAGAAAGACTACTTACTATCTACATAGCTTGCGCTTAATAACTACAATACTTCTATAATAGGAATAAGCCCCTTCTTCCTTAACTATAGCTATAATATTAACCTAATTATAGTTATAGAGCCTAAACTCCCTATGACCTATAGCTATAAGGTTACTACTTAGAAGTTTATTAAGAAGCTAGAGAAGTTAATATAACTAGTATAAATAGTAATTACTACTGCTTAATAAGCTATGGAGAGGTCTATAAATAGCTACTAAGAACCTATAGAGCACTTTAAAATTAGTAATAAGATATAGTTTGTTGGTATTACTTGGTGATACTGGTAGTACGTATATACATATAGTCAAAAGGTAGGGGTTAAATTGATGGTATTGAAAAGGTCTAAGTTGCGTATTAGTAGGTAGGCAGGAGGGCGATGGTGGTGTAGATGGGAGGCTGATGCCCCACATTACACCACACCGCCCGGGCTTATTCTGCTGAGCCACATGCGCCTGCGCCAATACGCCCAATATCTATATATAGTTATTAATAGCAAACTATAAAACCCTACGCCCCTATAAGAAGTTAGACTAGCTATACTATAAATATAAAGTAATAGAGGTAGTAATACTTATAGTTATTAAGCTTAATATACTAGGCTATATATACCTAAACTTCTATATTAGCTTACTATAATAAGCTGCAGAGGACCTACTACTAGAGCAGATATATAGTAATACCTAGCTGCCACTAATACTAGAGGAGAATAATATTAAAGAATAATAAGTAAGACTATCTTAGCTACTTAATAGAAAATAGTTAGGCGTAATAAGTACTACGAGGTACTTATAAAGTAGGATAGCTATTAATAGCCTATATAGGAGCCTCTTAAGGAGCTCTATAATATAGCTACTATAGATAAGTCTAAATATAAGTATAGATTAATAGAGGAGAATAATAGCAACCCTATATATCTAATACGTTATGTAGCTACTATAAATTAATATATTATAAGAAAGAAGAAAGGGTAAAATTAATAGCAAAATGAAAGCTTAATTATAGCTCTTAGCCAGGAGATAGATTAAGTATAATAGAGCTACTTATAGAGCTATACTATTACTTATTTATGCAATCTAATGGTAAGTTAGCTAGAGTTAAGTAGAGGCTAAATACTATTTAAGATCTATAAAAGCTATTTACTATAAGCGCCTTTATAAATCTCAAATAATATAGGAAGAAGAGCATAAGGATATATATATTATTAAAAACAGTAGCAATAAAGGAAAACAGGTTAGCTAGAGTAACTACCTAAGAGGGCGCAATACGGGCGCTAGGCGCGGGAGGTGCAAGCGCATTAATTACTTAAAAGCTAGAAGGCGCGAGAGCAGGCGCATTAGGCGCAGCGGGCGCGGGAGCAGCAGGCATAACAATCTTAGCCTCCTTCTTAGCCTTTTTAGCTTTGAGGAAGGACTACTGCTTATATAGCAGGCACATATAGAGGGCTTAGCTAAGGCGTTACTACTAGGAGAACTAGGGTTACATTAGCAGGTAGTATATTAATAATAGGGGGGGCAGACTTATAAGAGCTATATTCTTAGAGTTAGTAGTAGAAGTATTACTAGTAGCTTTTTAGGCCTCGTTGTTATTATTCTACTCCTTATCTAGCTATAATAAGTTAGTATTACCCCGCAGTTTATAGTTTTATATAGTAGCAAACTTATAGAGATATAGCCGCTATAGCTATAGTTCTTTACACACTTAGCGCAGTAGGTAATATAGATATCTATAGAGAGTTAGTAGGTAAGCCCCATACAAAATAGGGAGGCATATGCAAAGAGAGTTATAGTATATAGCTATAAAGAATAGCAGGTCTATATTAGTATAGTAGATACTATGAAGCAGGCAAACTACCTCTCAAATAGAACCTTTACTCTCCTCTATACTAGCTCTCTATTTTTAGAGGGGGTCTATAAGTTATTAATATTATAGCTAAGCGAAGTCTCAGGCAGCCTGGGAGCATATAGTAGGGAGGGAACTACTAGCATACTTATTGCTGCAGGAGCTAGAGTTATTATTATTATTATTATGATTATTATTATTATTATTATCAGCGCTACTTATAGAGAAAAGCGCAGCAGAGCTATTCTTATTAGAGAATAGCTCCCCAGGCTCATTATAGTTAAGGAAAGCAGCGAGGTTGCAGGCGTAAAGCGCCTTAGCAGTAATATCTTTACGAGATAGCTCTAGAACAATTAGAAGGAGGAGCAAGTAGTAGGAGAGCATGTAGAATTTATAAGTATTATATTATAGGTATAGGTAATTAGTAATTAAATATCCTATTAATATTAATAACTAGGAGTAATAGGTATATTATATAGTAAGATTAATACTTATAGTAGTTATTATTTTAATAAAGAAGAGAAGGAGGGATTTTAGAAAGTAAAGGAGGCGAGCGCATTAACTATTACGGCGCACAGGCTACCTACAGCCAGCTAATTAGACGCAACAGCGCGGTCACTACGCACAGGCCTTTAGAGGGGGTATTATTATAAGCCGGGCTGCGCCCAGCTCCCGGCCACTAGAGCTGCGCCACTTCAGGCACTAAGGCACACCTAGCGAAGTGAGAGCAGCAGCCCCGCCGCCGCATAACTACACTAAAACTGCCCGAAGTGCGCGCACATCCCGCACTTAGACTCTTTCCTTCCTTATTATTAGATTCCTTTTAATATATAGCACCCCTTTATTAAATAAACTAGGCTTCGCCCTTCACACTAGCGGAGTAGTACTTTATTCTACTACTTCTAGGCCTAGAGGGGCTATTAGAATAGTAGTATTCCTAGTGGGACTAGTGTGGGTACTATCTAGAGGAGCTAGTATAATAGTACCCTTCTTAGTAGGACTAGTATAGGTACTATTTAGTAGGGAATATGAGGAGTTAGTGGGATATATTAATAGGGTGGTAATATAACTTGCAGTTAGGGGTTTTAATAATACCCCGAGAGGTGCTTAAGTCTCTACTTTTATTAGTGCTCTAGGTTCTTAAGGAGGCTACTTTAGTAGAGGGGGAGTGCTTGGTAGCAGAGCGGCTGTAAAGGTGAGCTGTCTAGTATTATAAACTTAGATCTCTTTAGGGCTAAGATTACTAAAAGAGCTATAGAGTACTGGATTCGCAATAGCAAAGAAGGACCATAGTTATGCTACTAATAGTCTCCCTTAGTAAGTAGGTATTAATGTTTTAACTATTAATATTAAGTAGCTTATCAAGCTAGCTAATATTGCGGGAAGAATGTGAAGCATTTAGCTTATATCCTAATAGAGACTAATTAGTATTACTATATTATAGAGAAAAGCCTAGCTAAGACTATAAATAACTAGGTTATATTTATAGCAATTTATAAAAACTATAACGTAGTAGGCGTTACTTTATTACGCCTCTATAAAATGGGGCGAAGGGAAAGATAACCTAGCGGTAGACTTTTGCTAGTCTATTGTAATGGAGTCCTTAGAGCTTAAGGCTAAACCTAAGCCCTTATTCTAATATAGATATCTCATGCGCCTCTTTTGGGCTCCTACTCTAAAGCGAGCGTGGGGTAGAGGGACTTAATAAGGTTGAGGATCTAAAAAAGAAAATCTAGTAGTTATACTACTAGATATTAGCGTCTTCTCAGTATATCTATAGTAGTACTGAGGGGGTAATAAGACGTTTAATAAATAACCGTGAACTAGAATGATATATAGTAAATAATAAAAGATAGGTTTGAATATTAAAGGAGTGAAAGTCTTATATTATTGTATCCTATTCTACTAGTCTTGTTAATAGATAGCAGACGCCACGTGGCAGTAAATATATGTTATAGTACGTGACAGTGACTGCGCATTATTTATATAGTGACAACCTAGCTGTGGATATTAGCTGCTTTATTATAATGGAGTCCTTAGAGCTTAAGTTTAAACTTAAGCCCTTATTCTAATATAGATGTCTTATGCGCCTCTTCTGGGCTCCCGCTATAAAGCGAGCGTGGGGTGGAGGGACTTAATGAGGTTGAGGATCTGAAAAAGTCTAGTGGTTGTGCTACTAGATATTAGCGTCTTCTTAGTATGCCTGTGGTAGTATTGAGGGGGTAGTAAGATATTTAATAAACAATAGTGAACTAGAATATTATATAGTAAATAATAAAAGATAGGTCTTATAGTATAAAAGGAGTGTAAGTCTTGAATTATTATGTCCTACTCTACTAGTCTTATTTATAGATAGCAGACGCCACGTAATAGTGGCAGTATGCTATGTGGCAGTAACTGTGCGTTATGATATGTGGCAGTGACTGCGTACTACTTATATAGTGATAGTAAATATATAGGGTTTACTACTCTTATAGGGCGTTCCTAGGGCTTAGTATATTACTAACTATTCAGTAAAAAGAATAGAGAGGGCTCTACTTTTTAGAGACTCTTTTATCTTATTTCAAATCGTAAGCTATATAGGTAGCGCTCCTGTAGTTCTAAGTTAATAAATATTTAGTAAGTAAATGCTATAAGATTAGCCTATATAGTAGCTCTAGTAAAGCTAACTATATAATTATACTATTATATCTAGAGGGTAGGTAATTTCTATATAAGTGCCTATTAGATATATTAGGCGTTAGAAGCCTCAGGTTAAAGGGAAGAGTATAAATCCTATATAGCAGTAAGCTAATTAGCTACTTTAGTAGGGGTGCTATTCTCTTTAAGGATGCTATAAGCATATAGGGGAGGGTACTTATAGTAGCGCGGCGTAGACGTAAGCAATGCTATATAGTTAGTAATAGCCTAAAGAAGGGTCGCTATAATAAGGCTATTTAGTGAAGTTGTTACTAGAGGCATAGTAGAGGGTATTGCTAAAAGAGTAGTTTAGGGTATTGCTGAAGGCTTAGCGGTAGTTTTAGGCTTATTGAAAATAGTTATGAAAACTTTTCTTAGCGTAGGGTTTATATTTAGGTTCGCCGGGCTTTTATCAGCAGTTTAGCGAGTGCGCGCAGCTATAAACCCAGACTAATCTCTTGAAATAAGGTAGAAGGTATATAATTATAAGAGTATAGTAGCTAAAGGCCTAGATCAGAGAAGAATAAATAGCTTTGTGCGTAAAAGGCAGGTATATTGAGGTATTAAGAGTATAACTTAGCTTACTTCGCTAGATATATGCGGAAGCCCCTTTTAAGATATGCGTATATATAACTTATGCGCTTAGTCTTTACTTAGCGCCTGCTCGGCGTATATAATATCCTTGTGATATCTAAATATCCTTATAAAGAGTTATATTATTATATAAATCTAACTAGTATCTAAGCGGTAGTCTCCAAACCCCCTTTTACTATATAGATCCCTATTTAGGAGCGCTCTTATTAGGCTAAGTGCGCCAGGGTTAGCAAGAAGTCCGCTTGGAGTCAGGTGAATATTTAGCCTAACTCTCCTCTATATATGCGCTTCTAGGCTCTCAATCTAACAGCACGCGCTATACTACATCGGGGGGATAAGCTGACCTCATGCCAACCTCATACTAATATTACGCGCAGCACCCAGAAGTACTACAAATCACAATCCACCTGCTCCCCCTCGATTCCTTCTCCGTACCGCCGTCCACTGGCATCGGCAAAATCGATTAGTCAACGAGACAGCGACCAAAGGCCAAACTTACGAGATCGGGTCACATCTTATCCACCCGGACGGCACCGCATATGCCGCTTACTCCGGCACCCGCTCACCCGCTCACCGAAGATATCTGCGCTACCTTCGTGCGCATCGACAATCACACATCACAAAATGCTGACATGGGTCCGGATATTCACTCCGGACTTTCAGAGGCATCGAGCAAACGTTGCCAGCCGTCATATCGCCATGGCGTGACACGGGTATCATTCCGCCATGGACCCCCGGGCAGGGCTTGGTTGCCTATTAATTCGATCCGCCGCCGTCATCATCATCACCGCCGCCACTTGGACGCAGAAAAACACTCCCGCTACTCTCACTACTACGCCCTGTCGCCGATATGCTGATGCGAGACGTGCTGCAAAAGGTCCTTTCCCTCACAGCCGTAGGGGCAGGGCCGACGCCGCCTTGGAACATCACCCAGCTCTTCAGGCCCCATTTGTCCGCTAATGCAACCATACTGTTGCTCACCGATGCCAACTACACGGAAGAAGCCACGCAGCGCTGGACGAGCCACTCGGCTCCGTCCTTCGTCGGCGCCATCCAGCCCGACACCGTCGACGACGTCCAGACCATTGTGAGAACCCCCTACTCTCCCCCGTTGTCCCGTCTCGGGTGATGAACGTGCTTACAGAACCCTCGTAGGTCAAGATTGCGTCGAGCCACGAGATCCCGCTCTTGGCCACCGGCGGCGGCCATGGCGTGTCGAGTACTCTGGAAGACATCCGTCACGGCCTACAGATTGACCTGGCCAGGTTCCGCCACGTGAGTCTTGACCAAGAACGAAACTTATTGACCGTAGGAGGGGCCTCCAAGTTTTCCGATGTCATCGACATCCTCTACGGCTCAGGGTACCAATTCCGTAAGCCACACACCACCAACAACCCATCTTGGTCACGCTCTTGATTCTCACCCGACGTCGTCCTTTAGCCGTGGGCACGGCCTACTGCGTAGGCGTCGTGGGCGCCACCCTGGGCGGCGGCGTCAGTGCCGGCCAGGGCGTCATGGGACTGCTGTCCGACCTGCTCGAGTCCGTCGAGATGGTCACGGCCGCCGGCCAAGCCCTGACCGTCTCAGCCGCGAATAATTCGGAGCTGTTCTGGGCGCTGCGCGGGGCGGGAGCCAACTTCGGCATCGTCACCTCGGCGACGTACCGGGCGCCCCGGTTCATCAACGGCGGGGACGTCGTCAACGCGAACTATCTCTACCCCGCCAGCATGAGTCGCTCCGTCTTCGAGACCTTGGCGACTTTCGACGACGACCTCCCGGCGGAACTCGCCCTCAACTTCTGGGCCTTCTACAACCCGGCCGTCAACCAGGTGCGTCCATCTTCTCCACCCCAGACCTGTTCTATGCCGTCCGCGCTTGTTGAGTCGTCGTAACCTCATGTGACAACAGATGGCTCTCATCGTCAACGCGAACTACCACGGCACGATGGCCGACGCCGAGGCGGTCCTGAAGCCCTTCGTGGCCCTGGGCCCCATCCAGTCCGAGCACCTCGTAGTCCCCTGGCCGCGCGTCTTCGAGACGTCGTACTTCGGCATCGACGACACCAAGGCCTGCGCGCGAAACCAGCACGTCAACATGTACAGCACCGCGGCGATCCGAACGGATCCCGCGGCCATGGCGGCGTTCGCGGACGAGCTGCTGGCCTTCTCCCGGTCGAACCCGGAAGTCGCCTCCACGTTCGTCGTCCACCGCTTCCCGACCCATGCGGTGCTTCGGGTGCCGGACGACGCGTCCGCGTACCCGTATCGCGATCTCAAGATGCACATGTGAGTCTCCCCCCCGTCGCGACAGCGTTTTGTGATGGCACCACCCGTGAGTCGCCGTTGACGCCAGGCCCACCTCCGCAGCCAGTTGGAGAGCTCGTATGAGGACAGGAGCAAGGACCCCGAGGTGGACGCGTTCCTACGGGCGGCCCGGAAGGAGTTCGTGGCGGGCAGCGGGTACGAGAACGCCTCCGTCTACGTCAACTTCGCGCACGGGGACGAAGGCCCGGACGCGTGGTACGGCTCTGCAAATTTGCTGAGGTTGGGCAAGCTGAAGCGCCACTGGGATCCGGAGGGCGCTTTCAGCTTCTACAATCCCGTGCCGCAGGTATAAATCACGGGATATGCGTGAGAATAGTGTAGTTATCCCAATAAGAGAAGACATCATCGAGAGCAGACATAGGCAGCACACAAGTAACAATTGAAGTGAGGCAATTAGCATCGTAAAGCCCCGTCGTCCGTATTCTACGGCAATTGCGGTGATGACAAACTCCGGCTGAGATTCTCCGGTCAGAATGGCACTTGGGGAGATGTCCGGCCCCGGCCTCGCCGTTGACGGTTCAAATACCCGCTCGGTCAGCAGCGACGTCGACAGACAACCGAGCGAAGCATTATAACCCGAACCCGAACCCTGACGTTCTGACAACAACTGTCTGTCCTCCAAACACACAACACACAGCCCTCCCCTGACCGTCCGCCTTCACAAAAGCGCCATGGCCGGAGAGACCACCCGCCTTCTCAGCCCTCAGGCCCCGAACCCCTCGCGGCTCATCACCTGGGACGGGGAGAGGGACCCCCAGAACCCCACTGAACTGGGGACCGCGGAAGAAATGGAGTCACGTCGCTAGCCTGGCGCTGCTGAGCTTCCTCGTGTAAGTCCGCGGCTAACACCCCGCGAGTCCGGTGCATTCCCCCCCCCCCCCCCCCCGCCCGGGCGACTGACGCGAAGACAGTCCCCTCGGGGCCACCATGTTCGCGCCGGCCTTGCCGCAAGCCGTCGCCGACCTCGACGGGCGCGGTGACACCATCGGCCCCCTCATGCTCTCTATATACGTCCTCGGCTGGACCATGAGGCCCCTCCTCGTGGCGCCGGCCTCCGAGACCTGGAGCCGGCTGCTGGTGTACTCGTGGGGCAGCGCCCTCTATCTCGTCTTCACCGCCGCCAGCGCGCTCGCCCCGGGTGCCGGGAGCCTTATCGTCTTCCGCTTCCTCGCCGGCTCCGCCCCGCTGACCCTTGGCGCCGGGACCATCTCCGACCTCATCCCCGTGCAGCAGAGGGGGCTGGCCCTCTCCAAGTATATGGTCGGCCCGATACTTGGGCCCGCCGTCGGCCCGCTCGTCGGCGGCTATCTGACGGACGCGTGGGGGTGGAGGAGCGTCTTCTGGGGGCTGCTCGTCCTGTACGGCCTCGTCGCCGTCGTGCAGATGGCCGTCATGCGGGAGACCTACGCCCCGGCCATCCTAGCGCGGGAGGCGGAGCGTCTCAACGCCGCCCGGCGCCGCGGGGACGGGGACATCGCGTGGAAGTCGGTGGTGGACGGCGACCTATCTGGCAGAGAGGCGCTCAGGAGGGCCCTCTCACGAAGCTGACCCTCAAGTCCCCCGTCAACATGTTCATCTCCGCCGTCTCCGCCTACATCAACGGCCTCCTGTTCCTGATCGTGGCCACCCTCCCCCTCGTGTTCGGGAGGGAATACCGCTTCGGCCCGCGGGCCGTGGGCCTCGCCTTCGAGGGCATCGGGGCCGGCAACGTCGTCGGGCTGGCCGTTTTCGCGCTGACCAGCGACCGCTACGTGCGGAAGCGGCTGGCGAAGGGCACGCTCAAGCCCGAGGACAGTCTGGCGCCGGTGGTGGCCGCGGGCCCGATGCTCGCCGCGGGCCTCCTCTGGTACGGCTGGAGCGCGCAGCTGCACGCGCGCTGGATCGTTCCCGTCGCGGACACCCCCCTGATCGGGACAGGCAACATCCTGTTCTTCTCGGCCATCACCGGCTACCTGATCGACGCCTTCACAGTCCACGCCGCCTCGGCCATCGCCGCCAACATGATCATCCGGTTCCTAGGGGGCACCCTGCTGCCTCTCGCTGGGAACCACTTGTGCCTGGCGCTGGGCTGGGGCTGGGGTTCCTCGCTCCTGGCCTTGTTCCCGCTGTTGTTCACGCCCGGGCTGTTCCTGCTGTATACGCGTGGGGGGCGTTTTCGGGCAAAATACCCGGTCGAACTGTAAAAAGGGGCTTCTCTCGTTATGCTCCTTCTTTGATTTGGTCACAAGACGTACTTTAGATAAAATAAATAGGTTATAGATAGGCTTGAGTTCCTCAACGGCGTAAAACACGGTGTATATATGTGTTCATTAGACGCGTAGCAGCGGGTTAAAGACACATATATATTTTTTTCTCTGATGGAAAGCATAGGCGGTAGCAACGTGTGACCTACGTATAGATACTAGTCAATTGATAATCCAGATTAGACCCGAAACTTAAATCTTTTAGTGACATTCGACATGCGCAGATGCTACGGAATTCCTCACAGAGCTATATAAGATATTAGAAGTCGTCTTTTATTCTTCTTATTTTCAATAAATACTTTGCCTATCGACCTGCCCGCAGACCCGACTCTCGTGTATACACAAGAGTCACCCCAAGCTTTCCAACCAGTCCGCAGGGTCTGCAGTCGACAGCAGGCTGTCAGTCTTCCACCTCGACGCCTATTTCAGGATGGATCCGGCGTTGCTGCTGACGATAGAACCCGTGGCGTCCGTGTTCTTCATGAGATACAAGTACGCCTCGGCCACCTCCTCAGGCGACCCGGCCTTCCCCAGCAACGACTTCTCCGCCAACATGCCGTCCCGGTACTCTCCCCACAGCTCGGTCTCGGTGGCGCCGGGGGCCACGCAGTTCACCCTCCGGGGCGCCATGTCGCAGGCCAGGTTCCGCGTCGGGCCGTGCTGGGCCGCGGCGTAGGCGGAGAAGACGGAGTACCCCGGGATCGGCTTCTCGGCCACCTGGCCCGGGGTGAGGACCAGGGACGACGCGTAGCCCTCGCGCAGGAACCTGGCGCCGAGCTTGGCGATGAGCAGCGGCACGAAGACGGGCATCTGCGCGCTGCGGGTCAGGTAGGCGAGGTCGACGTCCTTGATGGGCCGCACGTCCGGCTTGCCCGCCGTGTTGACGATGTGATCGAGCGGCTCGGCGCCCTGCCTCGTGATATCGGACAGGAGCTTCTCCAGGTCGACCGCCTCGCTGCCGAGGTCGATGGTGTGCCCCGTGGGCCTGTGCTCCCCTGACCTCCTTGCCCTCGAACGACTTCACCAGGTGACGGTGGGGCTCGAGTAGTCAAAGGCCCGGCTGGCGCCCAGGCCCTTGCAGAAGTGGAAGTTCTTGGGCGAGCAGGTCGTGATGACCTCGTACCCGGACGCCACGGCGGGCTGGATGGCGTTGCTGCCGACGCTGGAGGAGCCGGCCCAGACCAGGACGGTCTTGCCGTTCGGCCGGGCATCCAGGGACGGGCGGTCGAGGTCCAGGTAGGCCGGCTGGTACAGCCCCGCGGCGGCGGTCGCGACGCCCATGGGCAGCACGGCGGCGTCCGCGGATGGCAGGGCAGGCGGGATGACGGACATCATGTTGGGCTTCAAGACGGCGAACTTCTGGAAGGCGCCCTCGCGCTTGTCGTTGGTGGTGAGTCCGAGCGTCATCCCGAGGACCCGGGCCGGGTCCACTCCGGGCCCGACCTCGCCGGCGATGTCGGTCCCGCCGACATAAGGGTACTGGAGGAAGTCGAACAGGTCCGGCCCCATGGCCTGGATAAGCCAGTCCATGGGGTTGACGGCGATGGCTTCGACCCTGACCACCACCTCGTTTTCTGCGGCCTTTGGACTCCTCCTGTCAGGTCTCGGCAGCACTGCAGCTGCAGCCGTAGCTGCATCTGCGTCTGCGTCCCGCAACGGTAGCACCATCTACCGCGACGTGGCCATCATCGGCGGCGGCGCGACGGGCACCCACGCGTCCATCGCCATGGGCGACGCGGGTCTCAGCACCGTCATCATCGAGAGGTCGTCCAAGCTGGGCGGGCCGAGCCTGACCTACGTCGACCCGGACACGGGCGTCCCCATCGACTACGGCGTCCAGCGCTTCCCAGAACACCCAGTCCACCCTTGACTTCTTCCGCAGGGTCGGCCTCGAGGCCGCCGCCGACTTCCTCCTGGACGCCTTCAACCAGACCGTCTACCTCGACTTCGCCACGGGCGAGTTCCTCGACGGCTTCAACCCCGGCAACAACTGGAGCGCCTACGCCGTGCCCCTCGAGCAGTACCCCTACCTGACCTGACCTGGGGCAAGCGGCTGCCGGACCCCGTGCCGTCGGACCTGTACATGCCCTTCGGCGACTTCATCGACAAGTACTCCCTCCAGGACGTCGCCTACAGCCTCAACTCCATCTGGGGCGGCGTCGACGAGCTCGCCGTGCCCACGCTCAACGTCATCGCCGGCACCGGCCTCACCGAGATCGCCAACCAGAAGGTCGGCGGCTCGTTCCGCGTCGTCGGCGGCAACGAGCAGCCCTACCTCAAAGCGCTGCAGCACATCCGCAAGCAGGACATCCTGTTCGACACCGTTGTTGCCAAGCAGCTGCTCGTCACGATCCCCACACTCGGGGAGAACATGGCGCCCTTCGACCTGGACGACCGCGAGCAGGAGCTGTTCGGCACCTTCGCGGCCGTCGGCTTCTGGATCGCCGTCTTCAAGGTCCCCGGGCTGGTCCCGGGCGTCAGCTACGCGCACGCCACCACCCACCGGCCCTACAACATGACGGCCGAGTTCGGCGTGTTCCGGCTGCTCCCCGCGCCCGTCGAGGGCCTGTACACGGGCTACATGAACGGCGACTACTCCATGTCGGACGAGCAGACCCGTGGAGGCGGCCGTCGAGAGCCTCAAGTCCGTCTTCACGGCCGTGAAGGGCGCGGCCCCCACCGTAGACCAGATGCCCAGCCTCGTCGAGTGGAAGCGCGTGACGCCGCGGCGGCCTGTCATGACGGCCGAGGCCATCAGGAACAACACCTGGGGGCGGCTCTACGACCTGCAAGGCCACCGGAACACGTGGCACAACAGCATGCTGTTTACTCCGGGAGGGCCTCAGCTCTGGAATTACACCGAAACGGTGCTGCTGCCGCAGATACTCGCGTCCTGCGGGAGGTGAGGGAGATGAACAATGAACACTGCATGCTGCATGCCACCAATGTTCAGCCAACAGGGGGTGGTTCTCCGCAGCGGAGATATGGCGGATTTGCCGGTTTGCAGCGGAGTTAATGCAGGAAATCAAGGGTGTTTCGCTTCTGCTGTCGTCGAGAGCGTGATGGAGGGGGGGGTACATACAGGTACGGAATAACAAATACTGCACAATGGGGGACAATGTGGACGGATGACGGGTGACGTTCACGTTATCCGGGGTAATTACCTTAGAACAACATCCAACAGTCATGGACATTGCATTGAATACCCCCCGCGCCTGACGGCCGTCCATTCGTAGCTCCGGGCTAATCAGCTTCGATCTTTAAACTCGTCGATTGAGAACGTCTCCCGACAACCAAATCCACCCACACTCATCTTCCCACCCGCACAGAGGACGTCACGTCAACATGGCCGGCCTGAAGCCCATCACCGTCTGGAGTCTCGGCGGCAGCCCGAACCCCTGGAAGGTCATCATCATTCTCGAGGAGCTCGGGGTCCCCTACGACGTCAAGCGCGTGGGCATGGCCGAGGTCAAGCAGGAGCCGTACATCTCCCTCAACCCGAACGGCCGCGTGCCGATCATCGAGGACCCCAACACGGGCATCACGCTGTGGGAGGTAACGTGTCGGGAATGCCGTCAAGGGGGAGCTTTCTTTCTAACGCGTTCTAACAGTCCGGCGCCATCGTGGAGTACCTGATCGAGAACTACGACAAGGACTCCAAGCTCAGCTACCCGCGCGGATCCCCCGAGTCGCACCACTGCCGCTCGTGGGCGTACTTCCAGTGCAGCGGGCAGGGCCCCTACTTCGGCCAGCTGGGCTGGTTCGGCCACCGCCACCCCGAGAAGCTGCCGTCGGCCATCGAGCGGTACAGCAAGGAAGTCACCCGCGTCAACGGCGTCATCGACCTGCACCTGGGTAAGAAGGGCACCCAGTACGTCGTCGGAGACAAGTGCACCTACGCGGACCTCATGTTCGTGCCCTACGTGAGGGCCCTGGCCATCGTCATCGCGCCCGAGATCGACACGAAGGGCCACGAGCGCTACTCGGAGTGGGTCGAGAGGTTGTACGCGAGGCCTTCGGTGAAGAAGGTCTTGAAGGCGGGGGACGAGGCCATCGCGCTCACGACCGAGGAGGCCCATTGAGGTGCCGTTGCGGCTGCGTAGCTCGTTCCGGCTGGGGCATGGCGCATGCCCCGGGCTCGGTCTCTCAGCCCTGCCAGCGAGAGCAGTTCGTCAACGTGTACACCGTCGGCCTGGGTGACGTCCACGTGCCCACCCTCCAGGCCGTCTTCGACCGGTTCATCGCCTTCTACGAGGCCCAACCCGGCTACGAGGGCCGCTTCGGCTTCCAGAAGTACAGCAACGAGGTTGTCGCCTCGGTCCCCGCGTCCGAGACGGCGTACCCGGGGCGCGACATCAGGACCCACGTGTACGCTCACCTTCCGTCCGCTCATGTAACTAATTGAAAGGGGGCCATGTGCTGACGGGCCGTGACTCTCTAGGCTTTTCAGAAACATGCACACGGATAGGGCGCTGGATCAGGAGGTCGACGCCCTGATGCGGTCCTTGAGGTCCCTCCTGGCGTCCACCAGTGGGTTGGAGGGGTTGCGGGCGTACATCAACTACGCTCACGGCGACGAGGGTCCCGAGGTCTTGTATGGGGTCTCCAACTTGCCCAGGCTGGTGGACCTGAAAAAGAAATGGGATCCGTCTGGTGCCTTCGGGAAGGGTTACCCGGTGTCCCTGTCGCTGTAGTTGGGTGCTTCGCATGTACGTTCTCTGATGGTTTGGAAATCGGGCTTGGAGGAAGACGCCGCTTTGCTCTGGAGGACACGGCCCAGCTGAGGCAGCTTCTGCGGGCGATCATACTGTAATTTTGAATCCATCTCTTGCCGTACTGTTTAGATGATCCGGAGAGAGAAACCTCATCCATCTTGCAGAGAGGAATGCCCAAAACCTGGGCGGAGATCTTCATTTGAGAAAGCCTGGGGGCCAGCAGCCAGCTTCGGCATCTTGTTCAGCTTCCCAAACCGCCCCAACATAATAAGCCTTCTCATCTCCCCCATCTCCAAGTCGGATTCTTGAGTTGAAAAATGCGTTGAATGCTGTACCAGGGCCCTGGGTGGCTTCTTCGTCGCATGTTCTGACGACGAGCGTGAGGAGTCGGGGGAGCTGAGGTATCGGTAAATCATGTAGTATCTGGTTTCCTGTGAGCTTGCTGCTTCTGGGCTGGACGTGGAAGGTTCGATTGCGGTTTTTCTCCTACCTGGCGGCTGTCATGGAAGCTGATCCTGATCGTAAAGATTTGGTGGCTCGCAGTCGAACGGCATCCGGCTTGGGTTACGGCTTGGGTGACGAGTCGCAAACTCAGATTCGCAAGTTGAAAAATACGTCGAACGCGGCGGTTTCTCGGGAGAGGGACCTACCTGTATTCTGAGGCTGAGGCAAAGGCATTACAGTCGTCTGCAAGCTTACCTTCGTTGATGTGACATTTTTTTTATTTCCCGTTGAAGAGCGTTGTGTACCTTACCATTCCGGCGCTCCTGCCTCTTCTTGCCTCCTGTCTCTTATCTCCTGCCTTCTACCTCCTACCTCCTACCCCCCCGCCCTCCTGCCTCTTCCTGCCTGCTCCTGCCTGCTCCTGCCTGCGCTTGGCTGCACCTCCACGACATGGGCCCGATCAGGAAACCGTATTGCGAGCGCGCCGAGCTGTTCATCCCTTCGAAGATGCATCAATCCACGCATAGAAGGCTGATAGCGAACATTTGGGAGCAGCTCCAGCAGCTCCCATGTCGTATTCTCCTTGACCGTGCCATGACAAACGGTGTCATCTTACCCATGATATGTACAAATCAAGCTGCGTGAGACAGCAAATCCGGCAATAGTACTCACAACTTACGTCTCAGTGCCCGACTTCAAGTTAAACCAGAGGCGAAGAGAGCCGCTGCAAATCGACTGAGCGAAACCAGCCGACGGCTCGGCGCAAAGAGAACAGAAATGTTCGCATTCAGGGTTTCTTCCGCAACTGGTATTTAAAAAGTGGAAGCCTGACACTTCATTAGCGACTCGCAGGTGGCTTTTGGCCGGCATTCTCTTCCGCGTTCTCGCGCTCTCCGTCTGCATTGAACAGCGTTTCCTGGGCTACTCAGGGAGTCAGCAAATGCGTTTTTCAGTGAACACGTGAGACACTTACCACTCCAGAGCTCAGCATATAGTCCGCCCCTGTCAATCAGCTCCCTGTGCGTGCCCATCTCCGCCACGCTGCCCTCCTTCAGAACAATGATCAAGTCTGCGTCGAAGATGGTGCGCAGTCTATGCGCAACAAAAACGCTAGTCCGTGACTTCTCGCGGAGAATGCTGTTGATATTGAGCATAAGCGCCTGCTCGGTGTGGGTATCCAGAGCACTCGTCGCCTCATCGAAGAAGAGCAAGGGAGGATCCTTCAGAAGCAGTCTGCTCACGGCCAAACGCTGCTTTTCACCACCTGAAATCATCATTCCACGCTCTCCGACCTTTGTCTGGTATCCGTCAGGGAAGCGCTCAATGATTTCGTGAATTCGCGCGCGTTGGGCAGCAGCGATGACCCGCTCTTGAGGTGCTGATATCTCGCCGTATCGGATGTTGTGTTCGATTGTGTCGTTGAACAGGGGCGTGTCCTGGGGGACAACGCCAATCGCCCTGCGGAGAGAATCCACTTGAACTTGGCGAATCTCTTGATCATCGATGAAGATCTGGCCGGATTGGACATCATAGGAGCGGAAGAGGAGGCGAAGAAGGGTAGACTTGCCGCAGCCACTGGGGCCAACGACAGCAACCTTCTTCCCAGCAGGGATAGTCAGTGAGAGGTTACGAAGGATTGGTCGATCGGGATGGTAGCCGAACGTGACGTTCTCAAACTTGATCTCGCCACCCTTGGAAAGAGCCAAGGGCTTGGCATCCGCGACGTCCTTGATCAAAACGTTGACCTTCTGCAAGTTGAACAGCGTCTCCATGTCGAGAAGGGACTGACGCAGCTCGCGGTACACAGAACCAAGGAAGTTGAGGGGCACGGATAGCTGAAAGACTAGCTGGTTGACCATGACCAGGTCACCGACAGTGAGATTGCCTTGGGCAACACCGTTGGCGGCCAGGTACATCATGGCTGTCAAGGCCGAAGAAAAGATGATGTTCTGCCCGCTGTTGAGTAAAGCCAAGGATGTAGCGACCTTAATGGAGCTCTTTTCATACGCCTGAAGCGCCTGGTCGTATCTCGCGACCTCGAACTTCTCGTTGTTGAAGTACTTGACCGCCTCATAGTTGATCAGAGAGTCCACGGCAACCGTCGATGCCTTGTTGTCAGCAGCATTAGCCTGTCGTCTGAACTTGGTTCTCCATGCCGTTGTCCAGATGGTGAAAGCCGTATATCCGACCATTGTGAGAACCGTGATGGCAGCGAAGTTGGCGCCGTATTGCCAAGTTAGGATGCCGCAGACCATGGAGATTTCCAAAGCCGTCGGGATGATGTGAAAGACCATGCTCGTGAGCAGGAAGCTGATACCCTTGGTGCCACGGTCAATTGCGCGCGTTAAACCGCCGGTCTGCTTCGACAGGTGGAAGCTGAGGTCCAGCCGCAGCAAATGATCAAAGACGTTGCAGGCCACCTTGCGAATGGCCTTCTGAGCGACCGAGGCAAAGACTGCATTGCGCAACTCCTGAAATATGGTAGCTCCTATCCTTGTTGCTCCGTATGCCAAAATCATGCTTCCCGCGATCGTCATGGCGGTGCCACCGGTGGCTCCGAAGTCGATGTTCATGGCATCCACGATACTTTTGAAGTAGAAGGGCACCTGGACATTGAGGACTTTTGCGCCGATCAACAGAGAGACAGCAAGTCCAACCCTGACCTTGGTGCTTAGGCTGTCCTTGGGCCATAAATATCTCGACATCTCTTTCATGATGGCCCAGTCAGCCTTGCGCTGCTCCTGGGCGTTCTTCTCGGGCGTCGCGAGGGGATCCGCGGCAGGCTTCTTAGCCTTGGCCTGGGCAGGCTTCGACGCGGCCTTTTCGGCTCCATCTGCAAGCTTCGTGGTCGCTCCCGGGTTCTTGGGTTGTTCACGTCTCGAGGGGGCGCTCGTCTGGAAGACGCGGATTGGAGCTCGCGGGCTTTGAGGAAGCCATGGTGGGCGGCACAGGTTTGGATGGTTGAGACCTCGAGGGCAGGCCAAGGGAGCCCTCTGGACGGCTCGGATTATCATCGTTGTCGTGCTCTTCGTCGCAAAACAATCATCTTATACTCCGATTCTAGGCAAAGAGGGTCAGTGTCAGCAGTGGCGGGGGACTCGAGCCGAGCCATCGATAAGACGTCGAGGAAAGCCCTGCGATCATCGGACGGGAGAGGGGGAAGGGAAAGGGAAATTCCCGCAGCTTACCACGACCGAGAGTTCGAGTTCGAGTTGACCCTACAGAAGGTGCAACGAATCTTCCGACTACTGAGTAGGCAAAACATGAAATTTGGGGACTGCCGGTGTACCTTATTGTTCGACTGGGCTGCGAGCAAGAATCGCAAGCAGCGGCTTCGGTCGGAATGATGCAATTGGTGGCGCCTATGGCGCCTAAGGCACCTTGACGGCCAGTCTCATTGGCCCCACACCACTCACAGACCTCCGGGCTGAGGTGAGTCTTACCGAAATGGTCTCCACATGTCGCCGAACTCGGGAGATCCTTGCGAATGCAATCCTATGCCTCCATCAATGTTACCGGTTTCTTACTTTCATTCACAATTTATTACTCTGCATTAGCCCCTTTCCTCATCTCTCTCTCTTTCCTTTTTTTTTTGAGGCAAATAGTCCTCAGAGAACCTTCTCAACCAGCTTGATACCTTCCCTCTCCACTTGCATTCGAATGGCATCGCACAGGTCTTTGGTGTACGGTGCGATAATACCAGACTTTGCGATGGCTGGATTCCCATCCAACAACATCTGGGTAGCTATGTCACATGTCACGCCAACCGACTTTGACATTGCAGAATACCCGTTGGGATCCCCGAGAAGCTCAAGCGTAGAAGTCAGGTGTGTCCTGCGTTGAACGTCAGCATGTGAATTTCAATTGCAAAAGAGTTGTGAAGACCCTCCATCAACTTACAGTCTTCCCCACTAGCCACTCCACGATGAACTTGTGTTGGAGCATAACCAGGTCCCGTCCAGAAGGTTCAAATCGACAAAGTCCATCTAACCGGGCAGAGAGCGTGTCCAGGGGGCTTGGCCGAACAGGTGCTTTTGCGTCGGGAAAGAGACCAATCCATTGCAAGCCATGTAATACAGTACTCCGATCACTGCCGGAGTCGAATGAGCATAGTTCATCCATTTTTGCAATGAGGCCAGCTTCAGAGGCGCTCTGTGCCCCAATGGCCTTTTGTTGGATCTCTGCCCAGGTCATTCCAGATACAAGCCAAGGCTTCTCGGTTGCATCAAGCCACCCAAGACTGATCAACGCCCTAACGAGTTCCGGGTTGCCTTCGTATCGAAGAGGCATCCTCTGATGAAAGTCTTGGCTTCTGTTATCTGGTAGTATTCTCTGAATGGCGGCGAGTTCCGGTTGGGATAGGCCAAGAATGAGTACCCATCAATGACATGGTACGGTCGTGCCGAAGCCATCAAGTCTCTGCTAGATATGGCGACCTCTTCTCCATTCCGCAAAAACACAGCAGAGTTATGCTGCAAAAGCAATGCGCCGCGCGGGGACCAAGAGAACTAGCAGTCAATGAGCTCAGGTCAATCTCGTGGGTGAAATCCATTCATTCTTACCTTAAATCGTAAAGGGTTATTCGCTGTCTCAGGAGCCGGAAGCCCGCCGCAGTAGGAATAAAATTCCTTGACCTGGAATGGGATGCGTCAGAAACAAGGCTTACTCTTCCAACAATTCTACGCGCACCTTTCCTCCCCTGCTGTGCACTTCATCGATGGTCTTGACAGCGTACAAATGGTCCACGCCTGGATCAGCCCCAACTTCGTTGACGACCGTGATTCCTGCTTGTCTGGCAGAATTCTCTAGCGACCTGATTTCAGGGGATATGTAGCTAGTGGTGACCACTTGCGTTTTGGAACTTATGGCTGACCGAATCACATCTGCGTGATAGATAAAGGGGACCAAAGAGATTACAATATCGTGGTCGGCGATCGCACAGTCAAGTTTCTGAGAAGAGACGTCGAGGCTAATCGCTTCTGTACGGGGTCGGCCTCCATAGAGTGTCTTCGCGCTAGGAAGGGTGCGGCAAGCTGATTGAAATAGCATGGGATCAATGCTATAGTATTCTCGGAAAGAACGGCTCGTACCGACTGTGATCGAGTTGTTCGGGTCACGTAGGAGGTAATCCACGCAAGGTTTGGCAGCCATGCCACGGCCCAGGACGAGGATTCGCTTTGCAGGCATGATTTCGTCTCAAATTTCATCGAGATGATGCGGAGGATGCGTTTCTCGCAATGAAGATGGCACGAGAAGAAAGGAGTAGTTCTACGACAGAGAAACTCCTTCCGCCTCCACCTATCGCAACACTCTCTTAATACTTCACCCAATATTATCAACAGTTGGATTGAACATGTACTCATGTGGTTTCTCAGACTTTGTTGGGACACTGAAAGTAAGTTAAACACTCTACAATCACATACTACTTAACGTAACGGGACTAATATTTCATGGTTCGGTCTACAGCACATGACCTCAAGGAGGTTTGGCGCTGGCGTCCGGGTCGCGTTGGTGCCAGCAACGAGAATGGAGAGAGGGCAAAGCGTCCGAAACTCGAGTTGGGGAAGGTTGGTGGATGGAAACATGCTTGATTAATAGCGTGCGACATTCCTCCCAGCAAGCGCCCAATCGACATCTCTTTGCCCTACGAGTGAATTCGACACCAATTTTGCCTTTCCTTCCTGCCGCTGACGGCCTTTTTGAATTCAAATGCAGCCCGGACATGCTTAAAACCCTGCAAGAAACACCATTCTTTCGTCCGTACCTCCACTGTTTGAGTAGAGAAGGAAGAGATACCCTCCGGGCCACAAGCAACAGGCATGACTTGGCATGGATGCCGTACCTATGTAACTACGGGAGACACGAGAACAGATGCTAGTCCTGGTAGAGCCGCGGCTTTTCAAGGCATGGAGAATGCTGTCCGGAGTATGGTATGTAAACGGCCCCTTGACACCGAACGTCTAGGGTGGTTGTACTGTTTAGCTCTCAACTATCACAGTATGGGATTTGATTTAACACGGAACGCAAGATTTAAAATGTTTTCAATTTCACGCGACTGAAGTCTGCAGCTCCCTATCCAGGATCCTGGACAGTTGCTTTCAGTTCGCCAAGGCGGCATACAAAATGCTTTTCTCTTGCATTTTGATTGCCGAGAGCTTGTTTTAACTTCGATCTTATCTGGGCTACCTTATCTTTTGTATAGGTAAGTAAGTTTTAAACTCGTGTATTTGATCGTTATTTATAAAATTATTAAATCTTCTCATTGCCGAGAGCTTGTTTTAACTTCGATCTTATCTGGGCTACCTTATCTGAGCTGGGTTGTCCCACGGGCCACCGCCCTGCGCAACTTCATCTATTGGATGGAAAACGTGCACCGCGGTGACGCCGACGTTCACCTTGTGCGGGGCAGGAGTTGTCGGGGCCATCGGAGTCCCAAATTGGGAAGGTCCGTTGGTACATTGGGAAGGAACAACTCCTTCCATGTATTTAGCCCAATGCATCGTCACAACCTAGCTAAAAAAAAAAAAGAGACATCCCGTCTACAACTACCACATTTCGCCCCATCTGCGAGGCATCGTATTTCACCTGAGTCCTGACCAGGTCCCTCTTTCATCTACTAATCGCAAACATCTTTCGATCAAAGTCACTTTTTCAAGTGCGATCCCGTGTTTCAAGGATTGATTGGCGCTACCGCCTATTCAGCTTACACCCGACACTGAAATTGACGATTGAACGGCTTTGCGGCACACGACCAGAAGCTAATAAAGTTCAGGCCGGGCAAAGGTGGTGTTGTGATCTCTTTCAACGGTGAGGCCGCGCTTTCTCACAATTGCGTACCTCATCACACGTCACAACGCTGTCTTTTTACAGGTAGACTCGCCTGCGGACTTTCTACCTTAGAATTACCCTTTAACACTCCTGTTCGACATGTCAGCGGCCGGTTTCCGGTGGTTTTTGGCCGGACATACTACATAGATATCGCGCTGCAGGGAACAGCATAATAAGGTGACCCCATCGAGCTCCGTTTACGGGGCCGCCACGCGTCGCCGCGTAACTCTCTGCGCTCGCGGTATGTGGGCAGAAGAGCAACCGCGCATACAAAGAGGCCGGATTTTCCGACCTGGCATGAGCATATTTTCATCCCTTGTCCGGACTTGCCGGTTGTTTAAAAGACTGAGTCCGCAAGACGCCGTTGACGATGAGGCTATATGGAGATCCGCACCTGAGCCTTAATTTATTGTGGCGCTCCTCATGGCGAACCGGGGCCGGGGGAACACGGAAACTCACGACGGCGTAGTTCGATCATTGCGATCGTGAGCTAGACCGGCCGACCACTCGGTGTCACCGCCCCGGCGGCCGCGCAATTAAGTCGGCGCCGCGAGGCATCTCGGTGGCTAGCAGATGTATAAGATAGTTGAAAAGACTGCAACCTGGAATCATGAAGGAGAGTTTCAACAGTCATTCGTTCTTTAGACACTTTTGCCACTCCTTAGCCCTCCATGAGAGTTTCAACTTCAGCCCGCGCGCTTGCGGCGCTTACTTTCGTTTCTTCTAGTTCCGCCCTTACCAGCTCTTCTTCTGACGTTGTTTCTGCCACAATTTCCAGTGGATATGGTAAGGCGCCGCTGGTCTTCCAAAACGCGAGTCAACTCTAACAGTCTCTCAAGTCCAGCTAGGCCCTTGGGACGAGGCTTACCAAAAGGCAAAGGCCTTCGTCGCGACTCTCGACAACGCCGCCAAGGTTTCCATCATCACCGGTCAGGGTGTTGAGAGCAACAGCACCAGCGGCAGTTCTTGGACTGCTCTTGTCAACATGGACGGTGGCTCCGGCATCAACTTCGCCTTCTACGTGTCCGGCTTCACCATGACCAACGCCCTGACGATGAGCTGGAACCGCGACCTCGTCGAGCAACAGTTCAGAGCGCTCGGCGACGAGTTCTACGGCATGGGTTACAACTTGGTCAACGGCCCCGGGCCCGGTCCTCTCGGTCGTGTACCTTACGGTGGTAGAACTCCCGAGAGTTTCTCAGTCGATCCTTACCTCACCGGTATCGCCACGGGCAAGGCCATTTCTGGCATGAACTCTGCCGGTGTCATCGCCGCTGGTCGCCACTTCCTCCTCAACGAGCAGGAGACGAACCGATCCGCTGCACTTTTCACCTCTACCCACGAGGTTTACACGTCCAACGCCGACGACAAGACGATTCACGAGGTCTACTCCTGGCCCTTTTCTGACGGTGTCAAGTCCGGCATGATGGCTGTCATGTGCGGCATGACCCGTGTCAACGGCACACTGTCTTGCGAGAGCAACGCCCTCGTCAGCAAGCTGTTGAAGAAGGAGATGGGCTTCCTTGGTTTCGTCTTCCCCGATGTCAACTCTCAGGCCACCGCGTACGGTTCCGCCATTGCTGGTCTCGACTACGGTTCCCGCCGCTACTGGACCGAAGACATCCTCAACGCCGGTATCAAGAACGGCAGCTTCAGTCAGGAGCGCCTGGACGACATGGCTGTTCGCAACGTCATGGGATACTACGCTGTTGGTCTTGACAACGGAAAGCTGCCCTCTACCGTCTCAAGCCCCACCGAGTACCGCGACGTTCGTGGCAACCACAGCAAGTTGATCCGCCAGGTTGCTGGGGAGTCCATCGTTCTTCTCAAGAACTCCGACGCCCCCGGCGCCGGCCTCCCTCTTCGCAAGCCCCGTACCATCTCCCTCTTCGGCGCACACGCCGGTCCTGCTCTCGCTGGACCCAACCGGGCTTTCACCATTGCGGGTACCGCCAGTGACGTTTTCCAGGGCCATCTTGCCTCCGGCACTGGCTCCGGTCAACTTTCTCTCCCCTACCTCGTGACTCCCTTCCAGGCTATCACGGCCCGCGCTATTGAGGACAACAGCATGATCTGGTGGCTTCTGAATAACACCTACACCTCGACCTTCTCTGGCGGCTTCGGCGGCGGCGGTGGTGGTTTTGGTGATAGGCCTCACGGCGGTATGACCGGCAACGCAACCACCGGAGGCGGTTTTGGCGGCGGCGTTGGCGGCGGCAACAGCACCGGAGGTGGCATGGGTGGCGGCGGCCACGGCGGCGGTGGCGGTGGCGGTGGTGGCGGCGGCTTCGGCAACCTTGGCCGGGGGACCGCAATGACTCCTTCCTTCAGCAACTACGCGGCCAACTCTGAAGTCTGCCTGGTCTTCCTCAACTCCTACTCCGGTGAGGGTGCTGACCGCAGCTCGCTCTCCGACCACGAGCAGGACGCCATGGTTACCTCCGTTGCTTCCAACTGCAACAACACTGTTGTTGTCGTCAACACATCCGGTCCCCGTGTCCTCGATGCTTGGGTCGAGAACGAGAACGTCACCGCCGTCCTCTACGCTGGTCTCCTCGGCCAAGAGAGTGGTAACGCAATCGCCGACGTCCTCTACGGCGACGTCAACCCCAGCGCCAAGGTCACTCACACCATTGCTAAGAAGGCTTCCGACTACCCTGTCTCTATCTGCCTGACTTCCGTGTGCGACTTCTCCGAGGGTGTCTTCGTCGACTACCGCTACTTCGACTCCAAGAACATCCCCGTCCGCTACCCCTTCGGACACGGCCTCAGCTACACAAGCTTCACCTACGACAAGGTCGATGTCACTGCCACCAACAAGACGGCCCTCGAATCCAAGTACCCCACCGGCGCTCTCTTCCCTGGTGGCCAGGCCGACCTGTGGGATGAAGTCGTCAGCGTCAAGACAAAGATCCAGAACTCTGGTGCCGTTGAGGGCGCCGAGGTTGCTCAGCTTTACGTGACCTTCCCTTCGGAGGCTGCTCAGCCCCCTCGCGTCCTCCGTGGGTTCGAAAAGGTCAACGTCGCTCCTGGTCAGTCTGCCGACGTCACCTTCAGCGTTCGCCGCCGTGAACTCAGCTACTGGGATACTGCTGCGCAGCAATGGGCCGTCGCCAAGGGCCAGTACACCTTCTCTGTCGGTTCCAGCTCGCGTGACATCCGCGGCTCCGCTGAGCTCACTATCTAAGGTAGTTTTCGGAACTCAACTGGAGTTGAGCAGGTGTCGGCACAAACTCTTTCAATTTCATATATACATGATTTTTGTGAAGAGCAGGGCTCTGCGAGATCCACCCCACATCACGTGACGTAATAATTTTAGACATATAGATACCTTAGACTTGATGTTCCCGACGTTAGATTGAACAGCATTATAGAAGAGCGTTGACTTGGTATGAAAACTTGTCCTAAGTCTTCGTGTCATCATGACTATGTGACTTTGTGTTTCCTGTGAGAACGACCACGTCCTGTCATTTTCTACAACTGGCGTTAGTTCTATTGCAGCAATCGTAAATCATACTACATTTGCCTGAACTATCTCATCTCAATCGCGTATGTTGTACAATTTTCTTCCGGGACATAAGCGTTCATGAGATTCAGCAGATACCTTCAGGTCAAGGTTTCAGACTTGAAGTTGACAAACAAGCCGGCATTTCAATTTTACCCACATTCAAAACAATGTGGAGCCAATCCTGCCGTTAGACAACATAGCCTGCGGCTAGTATGAAAAGGACTGTTTTGTTATTAGGATATCTAATTCCGATTTCGCCTCTCTCTACCTCCTTTTCACACAGTTAGTAAAACTTAAGTACACCTCTTTATTAATAAAGACGGGGAAACGCTCCTGCCGTTATATATAATAGCCTTCTCAGTATAAAAAGGATCGCTTGGGCGTCTGAGCTTCTAGTTACAACTTCATCCTCTCCACCTCCTTTTCACACAGCAAGTTGGACCTAAACTTCAACTGAACCACCAAATTCACAAATACGAGGAGTCGCGCCTGCCGTTAGATAGAAGCGCCTACCACTGGTACAAAAGGGACTGTTCAGGTGCGTCTGGGAGTCTAGTTACAACTTCGCCCTCTACCTCCTTTTCACACAGTTGGTTGCACCCAAACCTCAACTGGACCACCTCATTCACAAAGACGAGGATTCGCGCCTGCTGTTGGATGAAAGAGCCTACCGCCAGTATAAAAATGATTTTTCGGGCGCGTCTGGAAGTCGAGTTACAACTTCACCTCTCTCCATCTCCTTTTCACATAATCATGAAAGCTTCCACCTAGATCTACGCATCCACAAAGCAAGTAGTACATAGAGGTATATGCTTCAGAACATTTACACACTACAAATCAAATACTAATGTGAACATATCACAGTCAGAATATCATACCGCTAGCTAGTCAAGATACCGCGGGAAAGAACGACGGAGCTCCCAGCATCACAAGTGGAGACCACAATAGCCTCGCCTGCCGCCCAGGCAAGCGCGTGCGACCAGTCAGGTTCGACCAGTCTCGTAGTTTCCAACCAGCCTCTTGACTCCTGATAAGTCCCTTAGCCATCTTACAAACAACAAGCAACATACAACCTATTAACACCTCAGACTCTCACCATATATTAACTTGATCTCGGGCGCCTCCTAAGTGAAACTCACTCAACATCATTCAGAATCACTCAGCAACTACTTACCTCACCAAGCTCAGGTAGACACTCATCATGAGTTTCTTCAGCAGCAGTGATCATCAGTAAGTTTTTAGTGCACCAGAGTGATTCTCACCGCCCTGAAACTCAGAGGCCTTGCTTCATTCAGTTGAGGAAATCCTTCTTGGGACATTACTAAATACTAGGTTATAGGCTTCTGGTGGATAACATCTTCTCTGACTGTGACGTCGTTTGCGAGGACAAAACCTGGAAGCTGCACCGGAACATCCTCTGCACGCGCTCCATGTACTTCAAGGGACCTCTCTTGCACAAGTGGAATGTGAGCATATTTTCGCATTGTTTATACCCTCATCTCATTCACATGCTTACTTTTGTACTTCCACCAGGAGTCAAAGACCAGGCAGGTCGTAATCACTGCGTTCAACAAGGAGCAGGTTGATTGGCTCATCAAGTTCATCTACACTGGTGGTAAGTACTGTTGTCTCTCCATTGTTTCCATCCTCTTTGGCGTCTGTTTCCTCAACCCGGAGCTTATTAGTACTTTGAATCCACATGTCTTTTCTTGCCTTTGGATAAGTCACTAACAGCAACATAAAGAGATCAACTTCAGCGCGGTTGAGGAGGCAGGCACGATCCTTGACACTTGCGTCCAGTTATGGATCCTGGGGGACTACTTCATCATCCCCAACATGTGCGAGAGTGTCATGGAACACCTCACCACCAGGGTTGTCCCGCGCAACAGCAGCATCGCCGCGAGCCAGGGCTTCAGCCTGGACGGCGACGACTGGCTCCGGGCCGGCCGCCGGATCTACAAGAGGTTCCCGAGTAGCCACACTCTCAAGGATGCGTTTCTCGAGATCACCCTCAGCAAGTTCTTCATCAGAAAGGAGGCGCTAAATTTGCCCGAGTTCAAATCTCTCTGCCTCACCCACCACGAATTCGGCAACGACTGCATGCTGAAGCTCGTTGCGGACAGGATCACAAGGATCCAGTGAGGACCTTTAAAGACGCGCTCTTGTTCTCGAGCTGGAGCAGTGGGACAGAGACTAGAGCCAATAGGCGGCCCCGTGTTGGGTTGGACTTTTTTTGGACGGCGTTTAAGGCGGGAGTTGGACTATACCTCCCCCATCATGCACTTTTAGTCAAAAGCACTTAGAATATCATTTCCTATTGAATCGAAGCTTCCAGGAGGGCGATCTACACGCTTCCTCAATCAGTAAATTCCCAACTATTTCACCGTCCCCCATCTCCTGGAAGAATCGTGAAAGCAGTCGTCAAGCCCTTCCAACTGCTTGCATCTCGAGGGTCGGCAAACGGCACCAAAACGGCAAACCTCATGCTGCACTGTTCGTTAGTAAGCAAGACTGACAAGAAGCTGTGGTGTCGCCCTACGTGTAGTTGCCAGGAGCAATCCGGGTGCCGTCCGCCATCTTTCCGAACCAGTAGTACGTGGTCGTGAATCCGCCAGTCGTCAAAGCGTTTCTTCCCTGGTTGGTCACGGGAAACGAGAAGGTGTCGCTGGCGTTGTGGCGCGCGGGATTGAAGTTCGACACGCTGCCGGCACTGGACCACGACGTCGCGGAGCCGATGTAGCCGTTCCGACCGGGAACTGGAGGATACTCCCAGTCCCGCTCGTCGTCGAAGCTTTGCTCGTAGATCTAACTCGTCGTCAGATCAAGACCGTCCGTCTTGCACCCGGAAGACGACGACGTCGACTTACATCCCATCGGACTTCTCTGGTCCCCCACTTGATCTTCATGAACATCATGGGAAAGTCCTGCGATCCGCTTGCGAGATCCAGGCTGAAACTATCGAGAGCCAAAGTCAGCTTTTTTCTACACCGCAAAGACTATGTTCACAAACAGACTCACGTCGTCTTGTTGCTGTAGGCGCTTGTCGATCGGAGCCAAGGATACGTGCCGTGGAAAGCGCTCTGCATCTGCTCCTTGAGATCGAACGCCAACCCTTGGAAAGGCACGGCAACGGTCTCTCCATTGCTTCCCTTGGCGACGACCCTACCGCCATACGCAGGCAGAGCTGTCTCGTTGAGGCCTTGCGGGACCTCGAACACGAACCTGTTCAGAGTCAGCAACGTCTCGTGGTAATCAAAGCCGAGAAAATGAGGCCGACATACTCCGCCTTCCTCGCCTCGCCAGGCAGCAGCTCGAATTCCTTCGGAGCAGCGCCTCTGACCGTGACGTTGGAGGGCACCATCTCCGGTCGATATCGGATCCTGGGCGTCTCGCCCGGATCCCTCCCGTCGAACGACCTCAACATCTCGAACCCGGCCCAGCTCTCCACCTCAAAAGCATACCTCACCGTCTCGTTGCCCTCGTTCCGGATCGTCACCGCTTGCCCAGGCCGGAAGTTTGCCGTATCGTTCAACCCGAACCTCGCCAGCTCGAGACTCGTGCGGTATCCCAGAACCTTTGCGGCATCAATCAACCCGCCGCCGACCTGCTGCGAGGGGGCCCTGAAGCTCGGGTCCGAACCACCACCACTACCACCACCACCACCGTAAAGCAACCAAGGCAACGACGACCCGCTTGCGATGATTCGCATCGCGAGATCCCTCGCAAAGTCCTTCCCGTGGATGCTCCTTCCGCCGTGCTTGGATATGTACAGCGCCGCAACGCCAGCAACGTACGGACCCGCCATGCTCGTCCCGCTCAGCAGGACGAACTGGTTGTTGTCCTCCCCGAGCCACGTGCTGAAGACGTCGGTCCCGGGGGCGGCAATGTCCGGCTTGACGGACAGGTCGTACAGCCCGCCCCAGCTCGTGAAGTACGACGGCTGAACGACGTCTCCCGTCGTCGCGTTCCTCTTCACCTCCGCGCTCGCCACGGCGATGACGTTCTCGCCGGAGCTGCCCGTGCCGGCGTAGTACGCGCCTCCGTTCCCCGAGTTCCCGGCGGAGATGGTGACGACGACGCCCTCCGCGGCGATCCTGCTGGCCACGACCGCCCACGCGTTCTCGGCGAAACCCCCCCGTCCGCCGATGCTGGCGTGGATGACGTCCATGCCGTCGTCGTACGCCCTCAGGAACGCGTCGATGATGGTGGCCGTGTCGGTGCCGTCGCCCGGCCCAAAGACCTTGTACGCGTAGAGGTTGCACTCGGGCGCGACGCCCCTCCATCCGCCGGCGGGCCCAGACGCCCCCGCGATAATGCCCGCGACGTGCGTGCCGTGGCCCTGCTGGTCGATCGGGTCGTTGTCGGGGGTCTTGGCGCCGGGGCCCCCGGCGACCCAGGCGTCGCCGACGAGGTCCCACCCGCCGGCGACCTTGAACCCGTCCCCGAAGCCGCCGCCGAGGGCCGCGTGGGTGTACCAGATGCCCGTGTCGACGACGCCGACCTTGACGCCGGAGCCGAGGATGCCCTGCTCGTGTAGTCTGTCGACGCCCGTCGCCCAGTGGACGGCGTGCTCCTCCGCGGCGTCCGGGTCGACGGCGACCTGCCGCTTGACGGGCGCGACGAGGTGGGCCTTGCTGTTCGGCCAGACGCGGACGATGTCGGGGAGGTTCAGGAGAGAGTCGAGGTTGTGCGTGTCCGTCTCGACCGAGGCGCCGGAGAAGAGGGGCGAATCGAAGGTCTTGACGACGGCGATGCCGCCTTCTGGGGAGGAGACGAGTTCGTCGCGCTTGGCTTTGGTATTGGTGCCCTGGGCTGCCGTGTCAGTCATCTGTGTTTTTGTGACGCGGTGGACGGATCGATATTTACGTTGGCGAACTCGATGATGAAGCGCTTGGGTTCGAGTTCGTCTGGATCGTCCCGGTCTTCTTGGGCAGAAGCACCAACGGCGGCGAAGGCCAGAACGGCCAGGAGTCGAACGAGGCGCATTATTGCTTCCGATTATACTCCGAGCACGCGTGCCGCCTTTCGTTCCCAGGCCAGCTCGCGGGAGCCGCTCACTTATAACCACCATTCGTGGCTGTTCAACACCTTCTCATCGCGTAGCCTCGCCCCTCCCCCCC